>PVHP010009568.1:0-32082 GCA_004024765.1 Zapus hudsonius
AAAAAAAGATGACATTCTGTTTGGAAAACACTACCATGACTGAAGAAGATAAAAGCAAATTTTCTCAGGGGGTGAATTACCTGCTGTTTCCCTAGTAGTGATTTAAAAAAAAATTGAAAATGATTCAATTTTCCCAGTTGTATAGATTCACAGGCAGTGGCCAATGTCTGGCTGTATGGTAAGGAAGGAAGGCAGTGGAAACTTGGTTAGTAAAGGGATTTCCAAGACAGTCATGACGCACGCCTTTAGTTCCAGCACTTGGGAGGCAGAGGCAGAAGGATTGCCATGAATTTGAGGCCACCCTGAGAATACACAGTAAATTCCAGATCAACCTGTGCTAGAGTGAGACCCTACCAAAAAAAAAAAAAAGGATCTCTATAAGGGACAGCCTTTTGGAAATCACTATGGGAATTTGAGGGGGCATTAAAGTAAGATGTGTTGACATTGAACAAAAGAGCCTGCTTCTGGGTGTGGTTGCAAAGCACACCTTTAATCCTAGCAGTTGGGAGGTAGAGGTAGGAGGATCACTGCGAGTTTGAGGCCAGCCTGAAACTACATATGAATTTCAGGTCAGCCTGGGCTACAAAAAGAAAAAAAAAAAAAAAAGCCTGCTTCCAGGCTTAAGAGGCTATGAAGCTATTGAACCAACAAGCAAACATCACAGTTTGCTTGCTTGAAGGCCCACCTGGGTCCATGAAATGAGTAGACACATTGGCAGGTCTGCAGTAATGCAAAAGACACAAAACACCAACAAGCTGTGTGCCTACCAACAAGAGAGAGACTGCAGATGGCTATGGGGAAGATTTCCCTGGCAGAGGTTTCCCACACATAGATAGCAAGTGAGTTACAATGCCAGAAATCCCAGGGGCTAAAAATGGCTTCTGAAATCAATGACATGACTTTGGTCTGGGCTTTGCAAATAGTCAGAGTACCATAAAAGAACTGGACCATCAAGACACATTTCAAATGGGCAAAGAGATATTCTCAGAGTGACAGGATGACAGGAAATTGGACTGGGCAGCTGAAACAGTAGCTGTCTAAAGAGGGTGTGGTGGTTTAAATGTAAGATATATCTCATGTGCTTGTGATGAAGCCTCATACTTAATCCTCAGTGGGTGGAGCTTTGCTAGAGGAGGTGTGTCACTGGGTGGGCCTTGGGAGTTTATAATCCAGCCCCACTTGTCAGTGCTAGCTAGCTCACTCTTGCTGCATCCTCTCTGCTGATGGGACAAGATGTCATACTCATCTGTGTCAAGTTCTGCCATGCTTCCCTTACCATGGTAAACCTTCCCCTCAAAACTCTAAACCAAGACCCAAGTGTGATGATACACACCTTTAATCCCAGGATTTGGGAGGCTGATGTTAAAGAGGATGGCCATGAGTTAGAGGCCAGCCTGGGCTTGAGTGAGACCCTGCTTCAAATAAACAAACAAATAAATGAAAAACCAAAATGAAACAAACAAAAAAACCAAAAGAACACCTGCAAGTCAAAAATAAACTCTTTCCTTCCATAAGCTTCTGGATACTTCTGGTCTGGTGTTTTGTCCCAACAGCAAGAAGAAACTTCAACATTGGACAAGGTACAAGAATGAAGGGCTAGCTTGCTCATCTTTACTGGTATGTGCTCACACTCATCATGTGCTAAGGAATGTCCTCAGGTTTTGGTAAATCCAGGGAAGAGGAAATAAGGAAAGATACTAGTGTGACTATTCAGTTCTTTTCCATGGAGAGGATCCCTATAAGACAATTTTTTTTCACTTTAGCTTTTGGTTTCCTACCAGATGTAGCAGTTGTAGAACAAGTCTGCAGAGACAGTGATGGCTTCTAAGAAGAAACTATAAATATAGTTTTAAATATATATATATATTTTGAGGTAGGGTCTTGCTCTAGCCCAGGCTGACCTGGAATTCACTATGTAGTCTAAGGGTCTAAGGGTGGCCTCAAACTCATGACAATTCTACCTTTGCCTCCCAAGGCCTGGGATCAAAGGCATCCACCACTATGCCTTTAATCCCGGCAATTTTAAATATATATTTTTATTTATTTGCAAGGAGATAGAGTAAGAGTATGGGTGCTCCAGGGCCTCCTGCCATTGCAAACAAACTCCAGATTCATGTGCCACTTTGTGCATCTGGCTTTATGTGGGCACTGGGGAAGTGAACTCAGGTCATCAGGTTTTGCAAGCAAGCACTTTAACCACTGAACAATCTCTCCAATCCTCAGTTTTAAATCTTTATAATTTCCAAGGACCTAAGAAGGCAGAGTGCACCTTTACCCCATCTGGCACAATTGCAGTTAACAGTGAATGTAGAATATTGCTCAGTGGTAAAACAGCCCACTAGGCCCTGCCTGCACCACTGTGCCCTGTGTGCATGAGAAAGGACAGGGTGGGGCACTTGCTAGGCTGGAACTGCTGCCTACAACTAGTCCAACACAGTGGTCAAGTTTGATGCTTCTGCCAGAAGTGGAAGAGTTTGGGTATAAGTGAGCAGGAGAAATAGTAGCTGAGGTAAAGGAATGAATGATGGACTACGTAACTAACAAGTCCTACAAATTATCATACCACAATTATGGAGCCTGGTTGGAGCAGCAGTGAAAGTCCTCGCTTTTGCCTTTAAGCCAGACTGAATCCTGGTAACCTGAGGAAGGACTTGGGACTTGAGGCTGATGTCTGGAGTCAGAGCAGTCTTGTGGGACTGCATTTTAACTTAACTCTGGGAGCTGGTATTAGAACTGAACTGGTGGATAGCCAGCTAATGTCTGAAAAATTAAGGAGAACTGGCCATTGGCAGTGGTAAATACCACAATTTTCACATATTTACACATATTATTATTTTACTTTTTCTTTATTATTTTTATAATGGAAAAGGATAAAATAAACTTTGGTTTTGAGACAGGGTCTCATCATGTAATCAGGCTGGACTTAAACTTGCTATGTAGCCCACACTGGCCTTAAATGCATGATTCTGCCATCTCAACCTACCAAGTGCTGGGATTACAAGCACGCATCATCATCCCTAGCAAATAAACACTGTGTGTGTGTGTGTGTGTGTGAATGCTCCACACATGTGCATTTGGGTGTGCACATGCCACGGCACACATCAGAGGGCAACCCTGGATGCCAGCCCTCACCTTTCACTTTGCCTCGTGTTGTTCACTGTTGAGGCATGTGGCCTGTGAGCTTTTGGTGATTCTCCTGTCTCTGCCTCCCATCCCACCGCAGGCACAGTGGGATGCCTCATCTCATATTCAGAGGTTCTAGGGGTCTGAACTCAGATCCTCATCATTACACAGCAAGTTCTTTACCCACCTAGCCATCTCCTCAGCCCTCAAACATTTTAAATATTTTAACTTATTTATCTGTGAGCAGAGAGAAAGAGAGAGAGAGAGAGAGAGAGAGAGAGAGAGAGAGAGAGAGGAAGAAGAGGAGGAAGAGTATGATGCACCAAGGCCTCTTGCCACTGCAAATAAGCTCATGATGCTTGTAACACTTTGTACATCTGGCTTTACATGAGTACTGAGGAAATAAACCTGGATGGACAGGCTTTGCAAGCAAGCACCATTAACCCCTGAGGCATCTCCCCAGGCTCTGAAATAAACCTTTTAAAAACAAAGTTAGTGTAACTTGAACATTTAATAAGTACCTAATATTCTCAACATTTATGGATATATGTAACATGAACAAGTCTGAACCATTACTCACTAAACCCGCTAATATGTTTTCCCTGGAGAACTTACTTCTTCTTCACACTAAACCTTAACCATATCTGTAACCACTAGGTTTTGTCCGCCCACTGTTGCTCACCTCCTGTGTCTTCATCTTCATTGGCTGGGCCTTCTTCACTGTCCATATTTTCCATTTCATGAGGTTTTGGTAAACTGTAGTCACCCAAAACCTCCGGGCTTTCTAAAAGACAAAAAGAGTTCTAAGTATGCAGTGCAATGGGTTTTAATTGTTATTACTTTTATTTTTATGTATGTACATGTATGCATGTTCTTGCATGTGCACATGCACATATGTATGTGTACTTATGGAGGCCAGAGGACAACCTCAGGTACTATTCCTTAGGAACATTATTCACCCTTTGGAGACAAAGTCTTTCATTGGCCTGAAGCTCACAGATTAGGCTAGACTTGCTGGTCAGCAAGCCCTAGGGGTCCACCTATCCATCTTCTAGTTATGGGATTACAGGTATATGCTGCCACGCCTGGCATTTATGTGGGTACTAGAGTATGAACTCAAGTTTTCATGCTTTACTGACTGAGCTATCTCCCCAGACCCACAAGGAATTTATATTAATATGTATTGAGCTCAGCTTCAAAGTGACCCTCAGTGATATCCAGTATTCCATGCTTAATGTTCAGCTTCAGAACACGTTAGTGATAAGTCTATCCTCTTCACATATACCCAAAGGAGACAATGTGCAAACTCATGAAGTTTAGAATATGTACAGTTTCATGCACCCTTCTACACAAATCTTTTTTGAATATTTCTTTCATTCAAGTAACAACATACTCATGTTCCTTCTAGATAGGAATTCTTTCCTCATTCATATATCTCACAATATTCAGTAGTATGCTATTGTTATTTATGCCCAGTGACTATTAATACATAGCAATGAAAATCACTGTGCCTGAAAACATTGATATAATCCAAGTTGGGAAAAATGCTTTTCCCAACTTGGATTATATCAATGAGCTTCCCTATGTCAAATCCTATTTCCCCCTCTGTTTACATCATAAGTGTGATGCTCTAGAAAACATATTGGACACAAAGTTCATTAACTTACATATTTTTTTTCATGCTTTGAGATTCTTCCCATATAGCCCAAACTGGCTCCAATCTCACTATCTAGCCCAGGCTGGCCTTGAACATAAGATCCTCCTACCTAAGCCTGGAGCAGGGGTCAGTAAACTATGACCCAAGGGCAAAGTTTGACCATGGCCTGTTCTATATGAGTCCAGGAGGCAATAATGATTTTTAAATTTTCAAAGAATGTAATAGTTTTATATTTTCAAAGAATATAGGTCTATAATGTGGGCTGCAAAATCTAAAATGTTTACCTTCTGGCCTTTTACAAAAAGTCTGAACACTGTTCTAGAGAAAAGAATAAGTCATTGAAATCCAAGCTACTGTATTATTCAATAACATCTGTCTTTATTGAAATGAATCAACTGAAAAAAGTCAAACAAAGAGCCAATGAATGCAGTTTGGCTCAATGATTCTAAAACATTTACATGACCTGAATGGGTGAGTTATTTTACCAGTAAGAGAAACATGTTAATATTTTTGCATAACATTTTTACTGTAAACATAATAAGAACACTCCTCTCTCCTTGGCATGAGCAGTGGAGGCATGTTTCTAGGAAAGCCTCATGTTACCTGTGGGTGGAGGCTGCTCTTGGGTGCTTTTTATTTCCACATTTGGTTGTATATCTGAAAAGAAAAGAGTTAAAATATTAGGCACATAGAGCATATTTCTACAGATTCAAGTATCCCAAATTTAATAAGGATACTATTTTGGAAAACTTAGCAGCAGAATTCCTTTCAGAATAGGAGTACATTTTCTTCTCTGCTCCCCATAATGGTGCCTTAAGGAGAATGAAAGGAATTATGATTATTAAGAGAGGGAGGAAAAAGCCGGGCGTGGTGGCGCACGCCTTTAATCCCAGCACTCAGGAGGCAGAGGTAGGAGGATTGCTGTTGAGTTCAAGGCCACCCTGAGACTACATAGTGAATTCCAGGTCAGCCTGGGCTAGAGCGAGACCCTACCTCAAAAAAACCTCGAAAAACCAAAAAAAAAAAAAAAAGAGAGAGAGAGGGAGGAAAAGAGGGAGGGAGGAAGGAAGGGAGGAAGGAAGGGAGGAAATGAATATCCTATCAAGATACAGAACATTACCACCATTGCAGAAAAGTTCTCTCCTGCTTCTTCCTAGTCGATGCGTGTGTGCGCGCAAACACACACATACGCTCCAGAGACTGCAGTTTGTTTTGACTTTTCCATCATGGATTAGTTTAGCCTATTCTAACACCTTGGGGAGATGACTCAGCAGGTAAAAGCACTTGCTATGCAAGCATTCTGTTAGGACCCCCCCAGAACCCACATAAAAGAAGTGTCTTTAATCCTAAACATCCACCAAAGGGATGGGAGACGGAGACAGAAGACTTAGAAACTCAGGACATATAGCTTCTATCCCAAAGAGCCCCTGCTTCACTCAGAGCAGAAGACCAGGATCAGCACTCAAAAGTTGCTTTCTGGCCTCCATGCCTACACTTAACACACATTAACACACATGCACATATACAATCGTTTAAAAATGTCATGCAGACATATGGTATAAATTCTTTTGGCTAAGGCTTTTTTTCCATGTAACATTTTTGAGATTCATCCATTCTGTGGTGCTTATCAGTAGTTCATTCTTTTTTTTTTTTTTAATTAAGTACTATTTCCATTACATGAATCCACCAGTCCATCCATTCTCCCGCTGAGGAACATCTAGACCGTTGCTAACTTTGGCTATTATGAATAAAACTAATGATTTTTAAGAATAGTTTGTTTTGTTTTGTTTTGTTTTGTTTTGTTTTTCAAGGTAGGGTCTCGCTCTAGTCCAGGCTGACCTGGAATTCACTATGTAGTCTCAGGGTGGCCTTGAACTCACGGTGATCCTCCTACCTCTGCTTCCTGAGTGCTGGGATTAAAGGCGTGCGCCACCACCCCTAGCTTGATAAGATTTTTTTTTTAATATTTTATTTATTCATTTTCAAACAGAGAGAGAGAGAGGAGAGGAGAGGAGAGGAGAGGAGAGGAGAGGAGAGAGAGAGAAAGAGAGAGAATGCATCAGGGCCACCACCTTGTGGGTCTGGCTTATGTGGGTCCTGGGGAATTGAACCCAGGGCCTTAGGCACTGGAGGCAAGTGCCTTAACCTCTGAGCCATCTCTCCAGCCCAAGATGTTTTTTTTTTAATGCAAGAAAGCAAGCTATAAAACTTCCAACAGCACACTGAAAGGATTCTTAACAGAAAAAAATAAAGAAGAAAGCAAGCTAGTTCAAAGATTTCATGAACAGCTGTCATGTGGGAACATCTTTTAAATACATCAAGAGAGCATCTGATTTGGTGACCTAAAGGCAAACAGTCCTGGTCTTTGGAACCTTTAAAATCCTCTGACAGTGACATTTAAATAAATTTCAATAATTTTTTTTCAAGAGTCCTGTGTGTACTGTAAATGACACCAGAAATAGTTGAGTACAGCTTCTAAGAGAAAAAGGAGGTTTTTAATTATCTTAGCATTCAAAACTCCAGAGATATTTAAACACTTAAAATCAAGCCACATAAACTTAAATGTTCTTCCTAAGCATTGAGGGCTGGGGAGATGTCTCAGTAATTAAAGGTGCTTGCTCGCAAAGCCTATCAGGGCCAAGTTTCTTTCCCCAGTATCCATGTAAAACCAGATGCACGAAGTGGTGCATGTGTTTGGAGTTTGCAGTGGCAGAAGCCCTGACACACACATTCTCTCTGTATCTCTCTCTGTCATAATAAATAAATAAATTTAAGAAAGCATGAAAATACTTGAACCACAAAAGGCAAAGTAGATTGAAGTACATCTCCTCCATAAACTGAAGGGTCTTCAGAAGAACCCTAAACCCAGCCAGGCGTGGTGGCACACACCTTTAATCCCAGGACCGAGGATCACCTTAAATTCCAGGCCAGCCTGGACTAGAGTGAGGCTCTGCCTCAAAATAAAACAAAAACAAAAACAAAAAAAGAACATGAAGCTCATTCAAAGATATTAGTGAACAGATGATAAAGGAAGTCCCAACTGAAGACCAGAAACTTGTTAAATATTTGAGTAAAAGCTTTATAGGTTTTTGTTGTTGCTGTTTTGGTTTTGGTTTTTCAAGGTAGGGTGGGTCTCGCTCTAGCCCAGGCTGACCTAGAAATCACTATATAGTCTCAGGATGGCCTCAAACTCACGGTGATCCTCCTACCTCTGCCTCCTGAGTGCTGGGATTAAAAGCATGTGGCACCAAGTCCAGCCAAAAGCTTTATAGTTTTTAATTAATCACTTTGTAATTTATAGATTTTTAACCAAAAAATGTTAAAATCCCTATAAAGTTTCCATCTAGTGTTGTTTACTAGGATCTTTTTAATGTGTAGGCAGTCAGTACAGTTTTAAAATATGTCCCAGAGGCTGAAGAGATGGCTTGGCGATTAGTGGCACTTGCTTTCAAAGCCTGCTGGCCCAAGTTTGATTCCCCAGTACCCACATACTATGTAGCCAGATACACAAAGTGGTGTATGTGTCTGGAGTTTGTTTGTAGCAGCAGGAGGCCCTGGTGCACCCATTTATTCTCAAATAAATAAATAAATAGATTTGTAAATTTTGTAAAATGAAGGAAGACTTAAAAGAAAATATGTTCTTTTTTTTAAAGCTAATCACGGCACACAGTGGCTCACGCTTTTTTTAAAAAAATACTTTATTTGCAAGCAGAGAGAGAGAGAGAGAGAGAGAGAGAGAAGAGAGAGCTAGAATATGGGTGCACCAGGGCCTCTAGCTGCTGCAAACAAACTCCAGATGCATGAGCGCCTTTCTGCATCTGGCTTTATGTGGGTACTGGGGAATTAAGCCCAGGTCATTAGGCTTTGCAGGCAAGTGCCTTGACCGCTGAGCTATCACTCCATCCTGAAAATATGTTCTTAAAGAATGCTCTAGAGAAAAAAAATTTTTTTAAAGAATGCTCTAGAGAGGCTACACCCATTAGAATCTTGCCAAAATAGCAATGTTGTCTTATTTAACCTATACTGATCTCATTCTCCAATGCAGATTCTGTTTGTATTTTTCAGATGGCAGCGAGAGAGCCGAGGACAACTCAATTCTACCAAGACATTGGATGATGGCTGACAACCTGGCAGGAGACAAACCACCCCTGACCTATCACACAGGGCCCAAATGAAACCTATGAGAAAGTGATGAGATAAACAGGAGACCAATTACCACAGCAACTCAGGTAACCCAGGAAAAGTCAATGGAGACAGACACCAACTATACCCAACACAACCCAAAGCAGAAGTCCAGAGACACTTAAGATCTCAACAATAAAGCAGACTTAAAACTCACCCACCATAATTCAGGGAACAGAGTGGAAGAGGGGGGAAAGAATGTAAGAGCCATGGTAGGGGAGAATATCAGAGACACTGCCCCCCTCAGCAACAATATATAAAGGGGGAAGAAAAAAAAATGCTACCTCTGGTGCAGTTCATAACCCCTAACCTATGGACAGATCCAGTTTGTGCACGGAGGAGTGACCCCAGTGGGTAGGGGACAGTGAGGAGGGAAACGGGGACACCTTCACAAGATTTGCTCATACAACGTATATACTTATTCATAATAAAGATATTAATTTAAAAAGATTTTAAAATCCATTAAAAAGGATGCTCTAGCCGGGTGTGGTGGCGCACGCCTTTAATCCCAGCACTCCAGAGGCAGAGGTAGGAGGATCGATGTGAGTTCGAGGCCAGCCTGAGACTACATAGTGAATTCCAGGTCAGCCTGGACTAGAGTGAGACCCTACCTCAAAAAAAAAAAAAAAAAAAAAAAAGGATGCTCTAGAAAGCTAAGTAGAAAGTCGGTAGCTCTGTGGACAGAGAAGGAAGGTGACTGCTGATGGGTATGAGTTTGTTTTTCATGGGGGATAATGAAAATGTTCTAAAAATATATTGTCAACACTGAGTTTTATGTGAGATGCTTGTTAAGAAAAATTCATTTATTTATTACTGACTTTGAGACAAGGTCTCATACAGCCCAGGCGGAACTTGAAAAAACAAACAAACACTATAACATGTCACAGATATTTTCTGTTGAACACCTTGCCTCTTAAATAGCAAATCTTGTAAAGGAAATAAGCGTTCTATTGTTGTTACTGAGATAGTTGATGAGTACACTACAGTAAACATTACAGGGTATTTCTGGTGTGGCTTTCCACAGCTTTCTACTACTGTGAGCAATACAAAGCTCTATTAGCAATCTCAAATTGCTTTCTACCTGTACTAAAGACAAGCTTTCCTCTCATTCTTATGGAGAGATGATAATTTTCTAACACTTCTTTTCTTTTTATTTATTATTTTATTTTATTTTTGTGGTATACAAATTGAACATAGGGCTCTATCACTGAGTCCAGAAGACGACAATTTCAAATTTGTTTTTAATCCCTTCAGATACAACAAACACCATATAAAACTTCTCATTTGTTAGAATTTTTAAGATGCCACCTTTTCCTCAGACACTTAACACTTAGTATGAAGGTAGGCAAATCACTTGAAAATCACAGGAGTCTGATTAACTAAGATTTCATCAAAACTGACATGTGCAAGGCACGGTGGTGCACAACTTTTATTCCAGCACTGGTAGGCTGAGGTAGGAGGATCTGTGAGTTCCAGGCAAGCCTGGGCTACAGAGTGAGTTACAAGGTCAGCCTGGACTTGAGTAAGACCCTATCTCAAAAACAACAACAACAACAACAACAACAAAAAATGACATATAAGGGTTTTCCTCTTAGCTCTAAATTATTTATGAACAAAACCAAATATTTCCCTGAGTAACAAGATTTGTGAGCATATGTTACTCAAATGGTTATAAACTTGTCTTCGTTTCTAATACTATTAAATGATTATTATTCAAAGAAGAATGGTTGCTAACAAACTTCTTCTCAGAGAACAGATTTCCACTTGCTAGTTTGTTTGCTCAGTAGAAAATACAAGCTCTAAAGGAGAGCAAAATGTCAAATTTCAGAAAACATCCTGTATTCAATCTAGCAGCTGCCACTTGTGTGTGAGCCTGGCAGGTGCCAGAGAAGCCTCTGAACGTTGGCATCCCTTTCGTCTTCCTAACAGTAAATTGACACCCTTTGTCCCACACTTCTTTTATTTAAAAAATAGTTAATTAATTTTTCTTATGGAAAATGTCCACTTTTACTTTTTTTTTCCAAGGTAGGATCTCGCTCTAGCCCAGATTGATCTAGAATTCACTCCGTAGTCTCAGGCTAGCCTGGAACTCACAGAGATCCTCCTACCTCTGCCACCCAAGTGTTGGGAATCACAGGTGTGTGACACCACGCCTGGCCACTTTTACTTTATAATTAAATCACTGAAAATGAAGGCATTGACTATGAATATGTTTTCAGTGCCACAACATTAATACTTGGGACTTGAAGTGTTCACTACCATTTCTGAAAAGTGCCCTGCCAGCTCTCTGTACCACCACTGCATAGTTTCTGGAATCCTACTGCCATAGAAGAGTTCTGCAAGATGAAAGCTGATCCCCATAGCCAATGACATCAGGATATCAGAACTGGAGTGATTGATGCCTTCACTAGCTCACCCCTCCCTCCCCAGTCACCTGACATATTGCCTTTAGTATTCTCTTACTATACAGTCCTTCCAATAATACTGATGTTACCCCTTTCCATTTCATAGTTATTGCTCAGTGGTTAAGGCACTTGCCTGTAAAGCCTAACAACCTTGGTTTGATTCCCCTTTCCTTCATAAAGCCAGATGCACAAAGTGGATATCTGGAGTTCATTTGTAGCAGTTGGAGACCCTGGTGTGCTCTCGTGTCTCTCTCTCTCTCTCTCTCTCTCTCTCTCTCTCTCTCTCTCTCTCTCTGTCTCTCTCTCTCCTGTCTTTACTCATAAATAAAAATATTTAGGGCTGGAGAGATATCTCAGTGGTTAAAGCTGTTTGCCTGTAAAGCCTGATAGCCCTGGGTTTGATTCCCCAGTACCCATTTAAAACCAGATGAACAAAGTGGTACACGTGTCTGGAGTTCTTTTGCGGTGGCTGTAGGCCCTGGTACACTCATTCTCCCTCTCTCTGGTCTGTCTGTCTCTCTGCTTGCAAATAAATAAAATATTTTTAAAATACTAAAATAAAAATAAAATCCCCCTATATAGAGTCTAGATCTTTTTTTGAATATTTTATTTATTCATTTTCAAGCAATGATACAGAGAGAGAGAGAGAACACCAGGGCCACCACCTTGTGAGTCTGGCTTATGCGAACCCAGGGCCTTAGGCACTGGAGGCAAGTGCCTTAACCTCTGAGCCATCTCTCCAGCCCTAGAGTCTAGATCTTATAAGGCTAGAATAAGAAGACATTTTTATATTTTAGACATTTCAAACATCCCATTAACTGATGCTGTGCATTATTGTTGGTTGGTGGGAGGGTTAAAATTTTTTAAAAAAAGAGCATGTCTTAAATATGAGAGTAATCCCTGAAACTATGAAACCCTTCCTAACTTCCTTGAATTAAGGTAAAAGATTAAGAAACACAAAGATTTGGGCTGGGGAGATAGCTCAGCAATTAAAGGCACTTGCTTGTAAAGCCTGACAGCCTGGGTTTGTTTCCCAGTACTCACTTCCTCCAGATGTGCATGTGTCTGGAGTTCATGTGGTGGCAAGAGGCTGCATCCATATTCATTCTCTATCTCTCTTTCTCTCCTTGTAGATAAATAAAATATTTAAACAAGAAATCCAAGACTATTTGTCTAAGAACACCAGGTCAAATGTAGCCCACATTAGCATTCCTGTTCTTCCTACCCTGTCCTTCATATAAGATATTCCATTTGCCCCTAGGTTAAGTGTCTAGGGATGAAATTATAGACTGTGGGCCACAGAAAAATTGCTAAAAACTTGTAGCTAAAAAAAACAAACTCATCATCTAGTGTTACTGCATTATGAAGTCAGTTATCCTAAAGTTGTAAGAAAAATCCATTTTATGATCTATTTTTATTTTTTTGAATCACACACTACCAAAATGAACCATATAGGAGAAAAGGAAGAAAGAACATTTCAGGTCAATGCTACTTAATAAAAAATGTTTATGCTAAAATGGTTGGACTCAACGTATTCAAGTTAAGCTCTCATTTCATAACTGTAAAATGCCAAGTCTTGTTATAGCTTAGTGTTAATTTTACTTATAAGATCCAGGTGCAGTGGCACATGCCTGTAATCTCAGCTGTTGGGAGGCAGAGGCAGGAGGATGGAAGGGAGTTCAAGGTCAGCATGGTCTTCATAAGGAGTTCCAGGCTAGCCAGGGCTACTGGAGACTGTCTCAAAAAAAAGAAAAAAAAAGCATGAGATGTGAATTATGTTGCAAGTTTGGATAAAACCATTGAGTTTTGTAAAAATTTAATTTTGCTTTTTCATTTATTGTCATTAAACATATAAATATAAAATAGAAAGAAAAATTAGGAATTATACTCATCAAGGAGATTAATAAACAAGTTATGGACTAGGAGAAAATGGTTGCAACAGACTTCTAACAAAGTACACATTTCTTCTGGGTATGGTGGCACACTCCATTAAATCTAGCACTTGAGAGGCTGAAGAGGATCACCATGAGTTCGAGGCCAGCCTGGGTTACAGTGAGAACCTGCTTCAAAAAAAATAGTATACATTTCCAAATCATCTAAAAATGCCTACAAACTCAGTAATAAGTATGACAACCAGTTACAAAAGCAGAAACAAGCAAAAAGACACTTCAGGTGAGAGGATAGTGAAAGAAAAATACCCAACATCATTCCTCAATGCAAGTGAAAACTAATACAAATAGCTACGACACACCTACCAAAGTGGCTGAGATTTGAAAATTGGACTGACGACAGGAAGCGTTGACAAGATGAGGAACAAGTGGAATTCTCAGAGATTGGTAGTGGGAAGGTAAACGGGTCCAACGTCTTTGGAAACTGTTTGGCAGTATGTTTTAAAGCTAAATGTTATGACCAAGAAATAAACACTAGGGCTAGGTACATATTTAAGAGGTAAAATAATAAAACATACCTTAACAGAGGTTAAATAAATTTTGGCATATGTATACTCTTCAATGGCATGTGCATGTGTGGTGTTCATGCATGGGTGCAAACATGTTTGTACGTGTGTCAGCACACATGTGTGTGCAGATGTATAAAGACCAGAGGTTGACGTCTGGTCTCTTCCTCCGTCACTCTGTAAGATTAATAAAGGAAAGATGCGTCTGTTCTGTGTGTAGGTATTCTGCTCTTCTGCCTCATCCCCTGAGGTAGACTCCAAAGCTCCTCATTCTCCTGTTAGACTGGCTGACCAGGAAGCCCCATGGTTCTCCTGTCTCCACCTCCCTCAGTGCTGGGATTACAGATATGTGTGGCCATGCCCTGATTTTTACATGGGTTCTGGGAATCAAACTCAGCTCCTAGTATTTGCATAGTAAGTGTGTTGTAACCAGTGAGCCATTTCCAAGGCCCACCCCCCTCCCACAATGATTCTTAAAGGCAGGTTCACTCAAGAGAATGCTAAAGTGGATTTCTTTTGTGGGGAAAGTTTTGTTAGGGAGGGGGAGTCAGTACCCCATGAAAGAGCATGGCATGATCGCTGAAGTCAGAGAGGCACTTTGGTTTCTGAAGAACAGAGAGTCCTTACTTTCATAAGTTTTTGGAGGAGGGGAAAATTCAAAATTCAATAGCATATGACCCAGCCTACATGCTAGGAGCCACAGAGGTACCCCAGGCCCAGAAAGCCAAGTGCCACATGTTCTCTCTCATATGTGGAACCTAGCTACAGATGTTTAGATTTGTATGTGAGTTGAAGCAAAAGTCAGTAGTAGAGGCCAGTAAGCTAGACGGGGGCTCTAAGGGTGAGAGGAGAGAGGAGACTTAAGGGGAGGGTATTGTGTAGACAGATAGATAGAGAGAGAGATGATAGATTAGATAGATAGATAGATAGATAGATAGATAGATAGATAGATAGATAGATAGATAGATAGATAGATAGATGAACAGGTTACTGGGGGTGCAATGGCCTAAATGGGGTCAGGGGAAGGGACTGAGTAAATGATATATGGGAGGATGTTAATCAAAATTTAAGATGTTATGAATTATGAATAAGCCATATGGAAACATACTTCTTTGTTTGTTTGTTTGTTTTTGTTTTGTTTTACCAGGTAGGGCCTCACCCTAGCCTAGGTTGACCTAGAGTTTTCTATGTAGTCTCAGGGTGGCCTTGAACTCACAGTGATCCTCCTACCTCTGCCTCCCAAGTGCTGGGATTAAAGATGTGTGCCACCACGCCTGACAAAACCTACTTCTTTAGTTAATGGTGTAACCAGAAGCCATAGGTTGTTATTAGAAAAATTTCAGTGCCAAAGATGGGATACCTTCCAGTGAGTTTTTGGCCAGGGTAGAACTAGATAGTTAAGACCCTATTGCTGAAGACTCCATATGCTTGGGCTGCGGGTCAATGAGAAATCAAGCTGGAGCTCAACTGGAAACCTCCTCCCTGCTAACCAGCTGACAGAAAGCTGGAAAAAGTTGCTCTGCATGCAGCCCAATGGGAGAGAGAAGTCCTCAATGGTGGTGAACAGCAGTGGACCTTGCAAGGCTTAAGATTGGCCAGAGAGGCCATATGTGCCAACTGGAGCAACAGTGGCACATCTGTTATGGGGGAAACCAACCACACTCTAATTGGACAGGAGGCCTGCTCCAGTGAAGAGAATACATGCCTTGTACTGAAGACCTAGTCAAAACCCTATGTTGGACCCTCATTCACTGCTGGTGGGATTGCAAGCTTGTTCAACTGCTTTGGAAAGCACTGTGGAGACTCCTAAACAGAATGGACATAGAGCTACCAATGGACCCAGCTATCCCTCTACTAAGCATCTACCCACAAGATGTCACATCTTGACACAGAAACATTTGTACAACTATATTTATAGCAGCTCAATTCATAATAGCCAAGAATTGGAATCAACCAAAATGCCCATCCATGGAGGAATGGTTAACAAAACTGTGGTATATATATATATTTTGGTTTTTCGAGGTAGGGTCTCGCTCTAGCCCAGGCTGACCTGGAATTCACTCTGTAGTCTCAGGGTGGCCTTGAACTCACAGTGATCCTCCTACCTCTGCCTCCCGAGTGCTGGGATTAAAGGAGTGCGCCACCACGCCCAGCTAAACTGTGGTATATTTACACGATGGAATTCTACTCAGCTGAAAGGAAAAATGACATATCAAAATTTAGAGAAAAAATGGTCTAACTTGGAGCAGATCCTACTAAGCGATCTCTCAAAAGAACAGAGAGTTAAACGCTGCATATTCTCCCTCATATGTGGTTCCTAACCAGGTTAACCATAGGCTCTACGAAAACCAGTTGAGAGAAGTGAGAGTTTGTGAAAGAGGGGTAAGGGATGGGGGGGGAGAGGATGACTTAAGCATGAAGCTAAACCAAAATGGGTTCAAAATCACAAAATCCTCACTTGCATACTGTAACCTATTGAGCTAGTAGTGGGCGTTGTCTGGCAAGAGGGGCCGTGAATAGAAGGGGAGAGAGTCTAAGCCTGTGAAAAACTGATCAGTCTGGCAACTCCTGGTCCCAGTCATTGGCTCCTTCCCTCACTGAGCTGTTGACCAAAATGAACCATGAGGTCCCCAAAACAAGACAGGATTCTGTCAAAGCTCTTGAATGCCAACCCCAGGCCTGAGGTACGATCCTGTTGCTGAAGAAACCACAGAAAGCCATCTATCAGCATTGAGAGACCCTGCGAGGTCCAGAACAGTAACCAGCCCCCAGATGGTAGTTAGTGTAGTGATGGAAGGCACTGCATAAGCTGCCAGGGGAAGCTGGTCAAAGACAGCTGGAGAAAACAAAGACCACTGACATGAAACACAGTCTGCCACCATGAGTAGGCTGAACATACTTCCTACTGGAAGAGAACAGCAAACCAAGAAAGGAACACTTGTGCAATGGAGGAGCCAAAGCCTGGGGGAGGTAATCAACAGCTTTTAATTCGGCCAAATTATCCACTCAGTGAAGGGGAGCCCTTAACTGGAACTGGGGACTCAGGGTGAAATGCACTGGGAACTAAACTCTTGGTTCCCCAAAGAGATGCACTGTACGAGTGATTTACAGAAAGGCTACTAACAATAGAATCTAGTAATTCAGAAATGTGTATCTCAGTTAACCTAAACTGATCTCACTTTCTGATGGAGATTCTGTTTGTATCTTTCAGAATGCAGTGAGAGAGCTGTGACTCTTCCAACCCTACCAACGAGCCACAGGCCAATAGTTGACATCCTGGCAAGAGATGAGCCACCCCAGACCTACCGTGGAGGATCCATACGGAACCCCACAGAGAATGATGGGACAAACAAGAGACACATAACTACAGCCAATCAGTCAATACAGGATAAACCAGCCAGCCAGACACCAACAATTTTCAACACAACCTAAAGCAAAAGTACAGAGACCCCTAAGACCTCAACAATAAAGCAGCCTTAATACTCACCGACCATGACTCAGGGAACTGAGCGGAAGAGGGGGCGGAAAGATTGTAAGAACCATAGTGGGGGAGAATATCCAGGGACATGGCCCCCTCAGTAACATCACACTAAGGCAGGTGGAACCTGGCTGACTCCTAGGCTATCCATAATCCCCTACCCCATGGACTGATCCCGACTGCCCACGAAGGAGGATATCCAGTTGATTGGGGATAGTGAAGAGGGGCATTAGGGAACTGGGGATAACAGCTCATTATTTGTTCATTAAATGTATCTCACTATGGATAATTTAAAAAAAACCCTATGTTGGGGGGGAGTCATGAGCCCTAGGGAATTAACGCCTGCTGTTGTCTGACTAAATGCATATATTATGCCCACCAAACTGCCTTGTAAGCACTTTTCTAAATGTTTCTACTCAAATATTAATGCTACTCTCACTTTTGGTTAGAGAAGCTTCTCTTTTCAGATGGCAGTGACCACTGGGATGACTCAAAAGTGATGTGACAGTGGAGTGTTTAGCACTGAGATGCCTCTATCACACCTTCCAAGGCTCAAGGTCCATTGCAGAAGAGGTGGTAGAAAGAATGTAAGAGCCAAAGGAAGGGTAGGACTGCTTACAATGCAATCTTCCAGACACAAAATGGCCTTGATATTTATGACTTCACAGTGCCCAACACTTCCTACACAAGACCTTCATAAAAGGAGGAAAAGATGATGACATAAAAATTAAAAAAAAGACTAATTAAGATGGGGAGGTATGATAGATGGTGGATTTGAGAGGTGGGAAGCAGGGGTGGGAAGCGAATTATAGTTTATTGTCTATAATTATGGAAGTTGTCAATAAAAGTTTAAAAAGAATAAAAAAATAAAAATTAAAAAATGGTTTTAAATAAGTGATGGGTGTGAAGAAAACAAAAAAATCATTCTCCCTTGGTTTGCATGGTGGTTACAGTCCCAGACATATCAGAATGTACTAATAAATTCATGCAAAAAGCCCGCCTGTATGTTTAAATTCAAAATGGAGTGAGAGAGGCTGGAGAGATGGCTGGGCAGGTGAAGGCACCTGCTTGCACAACATGCTGGCCCTGGTTCAATTCTCCAGAACCCACATGAAGCCAGGTGCACAAAGTGATGCTTGTGGCTAGAGTTTATGCTTGTGGTGGCAGGAGGCCCTGGCATATACATTCTCTCTCTCTCCCTTTTCTCATCTCTCCCCCTCTCTCAAATAAATAATTTATCCAGAGACTTTACCCCCCTCAGCAACAACACACAAAGGGGGGAAACCTGGCTGACGACTGTGCTATCCATAAACCCCCAACCCACAGGTTGATCCAGCATCCCCACTAAGGAGGTTACCCAGTGTGTTGGGGACAGAGAGGGGGGAAATGGGATACCAACATAATATTTTCCCATACAATATATCTAATTTTGAATAACATATATATATATATAAACTACTCATTAAGATTATTAAATGAAAAAAAATAAAATGGAGAGTTTAGAAGCCATTAGACAGACACAAAATGTCACTGAGCTTCAGCTAAGGACAAAAATCCTAGAACGAGTGATGGCTTCCTAACACAGATAACGTAATGGACCATAATGGATGGGCAAGGATTTCAACTGGCATGACTGGGGTATTGGGATGCCAGGATAAGTTTGTTTGGGTGGAAGAGTATGAGTTTATTCTCAGATTTGTTGAACTGAAGAACAGCATTAGAGAAGCGGGGAGTTGGGAAAGGCAATGTGTGAAGTCAGGGAATACTGAGGAGTCCAGAATAACACAGAAGACAGGAACACTGCTGGAAACATGTACTGAAGCTACTTCAGGGAGTGTTTTAAATGCCTAAGAAATGTTAGGGTGGTTTATTAAGATGGGGATTGACTTGATATTTTAGGCACATCATCCTTGCAGCAATCCTCACAGTAGATTAAGGAAGATAAATCTAGATCCAGGGGGACTAGTTAAAAAAAATGCAGGCAGCCAGATGTAGTGGCACGTGCCTTTAATCCCAGCACTTGGGAGGTAAGGGTAGGAGGATCTCCACGAGTTCGAGGATAGCCTGAGACTATATAATGAATTCCAGGTCAGCATGGGCTAGAACGAGACCCTACCTTTAAAAAAAAATTACATGCAATCAGATGACTCAGCTGTTTTCAGAGTGTGTTCCATGAAACTCCAGGGTCCCAAGGCCACCACAGGTGCTGATCTTTGGCAGAGACAAGCAGACGTAGCAGTGGTCTCTTGCTCCCTCCCCCTCTGTCATCTGAGACACCACACTTGCATCTGCTGCCCATAAATTTTGATGTAAAAAGGTGTTTCAGTGATAAAACTGACGTTTGTTTCTGTATCTAATCCTAATTCTTGTTGAACTGTGAGAATGAAAGTGGGACGTCTCAAGGACATTATACCCAACAGTACTGGCTAAAATAGTAGTATACAATCTGTTACCCCAGCACTTGGGAGGCCGAGGCAAGAGGATCACAAGCCAACAGGCCTGCCTGAATGACAGAGTAAGATCCTGTCTCAAAACAAAAAACTATAATCATATGGAGAGATGGCTCAGTGGTTAAAGGCACTTGCTTGCAAAGCCTGACTACCCAGGTTCAAATCCTACATATCCACTTAAAGCTGGATACACAAAGTGGTGCATCCAACCTGGCATTCCTTTGCAGTGCCAGGAGGCCCTGGCATGCATGCCCATTCTATTCTCTTTCTCAAATACATAAATAAATATTTTAAGCTATAAGAACTCTACAAATTATAATGTCAATTATGACATGCTCCATTATATCTTTCTTCTGTTGATTTTTTTCAGTCATTTAAATTAGGAGCAACCAGTACTACATTAGGTCACTGAAGTCTACAATGGATGGTTTGTGGAGACCTTTGAAAAACTGCAAATTCCTTTCACTGAAAAATATATGCCATGCTATTGACCTGGCACACCTAGAAGCTGGGTACTTACATACATATTCTGGTATCTTAGTCCTACTGTAGAATCTATAACATGTATAAATTAACATGTATGTATTATTATGTTCTTTAAGGATAATTCACACTTCAAAACAACTGGTTATATTTATAGATGCCAAGGGTCAATTTTATATTGAACTCTTATTTGTCAAGATCATAATTTCATAATTTTGTTTCTAAAGTACATGAAAAGTGTTAAATGTTATCTGACCCTAATCCTTTCATCTGCTCACACATATATTCTCATTTATTCTGAGAAACTTAGTTTCAATAGTATCAAGCAGAAGTATGTTGGGTTACTATGGTCCATAACTGCTTTTGTCCTGAAAAGACTCACAAAGCTAAAGAGGTAGAGAAACCCATCTCCCCCACTTCTTAAATGGTGGATTGCATAACTGAATGTGGGGGGTCACAAAAAATGGCAGTAGTAAAGCTTCCTGAATGTGCAACAACCTAAAATTAATTCAAAGTCAAATGTGGGGATGGGGAGATGATTCCATCGGTAAAGTACTTGCCATGCAAACATGAGGCTCTGAGTTCAGGTCCTCGGTTCCCACATAACAGCTAGGTAGGTGGTATATGCCTATAATCCTAGCATGGAGAGGTGGAGGCAAGAGGATCCCTAGAGCCTGCTAATTTGGCCAGACTAGCCAAATTAGTAAGCTCTGGGTTCAGTGAAAGGCTTTGTGATTGAGGAAGACATCTGATGTTGATTGCTGGTAATGTCTTCTTCTTGCGGGTGCTGGGAATCAAACTCAGAACCCTGTACATGTTAGTCAAGCACCCACCCACTGCACCACATTCCTAGCTCCAAAGTAACTTCTAATTAAACAATTCCCATGCATTTGAAAAAGAAAGACAATCTTCATTTGAAACTGGAATCATGGAGTTGAAAGATGGCTTAGTCTTCTCTGTATACCAGCATATCATTAACTGTCAATAAATGCTGTAAGTTGAAGTCAAGACTCCACTGCAGAGATAAAGGAAGATATGGCAAAAATGATTGTTATATATTATAAAAATTAGGACTGGAGAGATTGCTCAGTGGTTAAGGCACTTGCCTGCAAAGCCTAAGAACCCGGATCAATTCCCCAGTACCCACTAGAGCCAGGTGCACAAAGTGGTGCATGCATCTGGGAGTTCCTCTGCAGTGGTTAGAGGCTTTGACACACCCTTTCTTTCTTTCTTTCTTTCTTTCTTTCTTTCTTTCTTTCTTTCTTTCTTTCTTTCTTTCTTTCTTTTCTTTCTTTCTTCTTTCTGTCTGTCTGTCTGTCTGTCTGTCTCTCTCTCTCTCTCTCTCTCTCTCTCTCTCTCTCTCTCTCTCTCTCTCTGGGTGTCTACCTGTCTCTCTTCTCCCTGTCTCTCTGCTTGAAAATAAATAAATAAATAAATTTTAATAATTAAAAAAATTAGTTACTTCTAGTTTTTATACTCGAACAACTGTCCATCAACTATGATGTAACTCCGTATCTATAAACAACATTTGTAGGTTGGTCCACAGATTCTGACTACTATTAAAGAAAATTATTCTGATATACCAAATATTTGTCTCTCAAACAGACATCACTTCTCAAATGAACTGATATTACTGGAATAGAGAATTCAAATTAAGTGAAATGAGATTTTCCCAACAATTTCAAGAACCAAAACATTTGTTGAGAAGAAATGGCTTATTGGGCTGGAGAGATGGCTCAGCGGTTAAGGCACTTGGCTCCAGTGCCTAAGGCCCCGGGTTCAATTCCCTAGGACCCACATAAGCCAGACCCACAAGGTGGTGGCCCTGGTGAGCTCGCTCTCCCTCTCTCTCTCTCTCTCCCTCTCTCTCTCTCCTTGAAAATGAATAAATAAAATATTAAAAAAAGATGTCTCACTTAGTGCTGAACACTCCAACATCACTTCTTTAAAAAAAAAAAAGAAATGGTTTATGACAGAAATTACAGTACGTCGTTGAAATAAATATCAACCAAAACTTTAAACAAATCAAAAAGTTAGAAAGCATTGCATTATTTTGTCTAGACCAGAACCAATATTGGATTATGAAATGATAGTAGTATTTATCACATTGGATTTGGCCAATGTTCTAATCTCTTCTACTAAACCTTTGATAGTACTTCTGACAAATTAACCACTTTCAATATCACCACAGGTCTGTGTACCCCTTATCTGAAAAGTTTGAGAGTAGAAGTGCTTCATATTTTCATTAGCTTTTGGAATATTGGAGTATATGTGTATATATGCATAATGAGATACCTTAGTGCTGGAGCCCAAGACTAAATATGAAATTCATTCATGTTTCTATATGTAATAGCTTGAAGGTAATTTTTAAAAATATGTTTATTTATTTATTTGCAAGCAGAGAGAGACAGAGAGAAGAGAGACAGAGAGAATGGGCATGCCAGGGCCTCCAGCCATTGCAAATGAACTCCAGATGCATGCACCACTTTGTGCATCTGACCTTATGTGGTCACTGGGGAATTGAACTTGGGCTTTTAGGCTTTGCAGGCAGACAAGCTCCTTAACTGCTGGGCCATCTCTCCAGCCCTTTTGAAAAATATTTTTTATTTAAATTTTTTTACTATAGAAAGCAAGAGGAGCAGACTTAAGTTTTAGTGGAATAAAGACTGGAACAATTCGTACTTTAGAATATCCAGGATAGGGCTGGAGAGATTGCTCAATGGTTAAAGTCACTTGCTTGCAAAGCCTGATGGCCCAGACTTGATTCTCCAGTACCCACATAAAGCCAGATGCACAAAGTGGTACATGCATCTGGAGTTCGTTTGAAGTGTCAGGAGGTCCTGGTGTGTCCATCTCTCTCTCTCTCTCTCTCTCTCTCTCTCTCTCTCTCTGTCTCTCTTCTCTCTCTCGCTCTCACTCTCAAATAAATATTTAAAAAATAATTAAATAAAGCCTATGTTCTACCAGAATCCCATGGCCTTTCTGTGGCTGTGGTTCACATGTTCATAATAGTGGGCAAGAAAACACCCCTGGAAGCTAAATCTCTGTTAATCTCAACCATCCAGAACATAGAAAGGGGCTGGAAAAATGAAAAATGACTATCCCAAAGTCCATATACTAAGAATCAGAAGCTGGCATCAAGAAAGAGAAAATGCACAATAATGTAATGTTTAGTGTTTGGATGTGAAATTAAAAATCCTCCATGAAGAGGTTGGGGAGATAGCTAAGTGGTTAGAGCAACTTGCTTGTAAAGCCTGATGGCCCTGAGTTTGATTCTCCAGTACTCATGTAGAGCCAGATGCATAAAGTAGCACATGTATCTGGAGTTCATTTGCAGTGGCAGGAGGCTCTGGTGTACCCTTTCTTTCTTCCTTTCTCTTTCTCTCTGTTTCTGTCTCTCTCTTTCTCTCCCTTACCCTCTCCTTGCAAATGAATAAATTTTTATAAATATTTACTTATTTATTTGCAAGCATAGAGAGAGAAGAAAGAGAAGAGAGACAGAAACAAAAAGAATGGGCACACCAGGGCCTCTAGCCTCTGCAAACAACTCCAGATGCATGTGCCACTTTGTGCATCTGGTTTATCAGGGTACTGGGGAACTGAACCCAGGTCTTTAAGCACTGAAGGCAAGCGCCTTAACTGCTGAGCCATCTCTCCAGCCCCAAATAAAATATTTTTTAAATAAATAAAATGGCCGGGTGTGGTGTCACACACCTTTAATCCCAGCACTCAGGAGGCAGAGGATCACCTTGAGTTGGAGGCCAGCCTGAGACTACATAGTGAATTCCAGCTCAGCCTGGGCTAGATTGAGACCCTACCTTGGAAAAAAAAGAAGAGTGCATTACAGCTATACAACTTGTTTATAAAGTAGGATGCTGTGTAAAAAAACTTAAAAAGATCTCTTTCCATATGGTTAAAAAAAACCTATATGAAATGAGAAATCTGCTATCACCTTTCAATTCAGCTTCGTGAACCATCTAACTTCTCAACCACTTCAGACAAAAGAAATGTTATTATAATAGGAACAATAAAATTTAGTGATACAGTCTTTAAAAAAGAAGTTATAGCTTTTGATTTGCTACATTAACTCTTCATGTTTACATGACAAGGTTTCTGTTTTAAAGTCTTATTTCATCTGACATCTTCACACACTAAAAGTTTCTCACAGAGGTAGGAGGATTATTGTGAGTTTGAGGCCACCCTGAGACTACATAGTGAATTCCAGGTCAGCCTGGGCTAAAGGGAGACCCTACCTCGAAAACAAACCAAAACAGAAGTCTCAATAAGTATCTATTGATGGATAAGAAGATAAGTGAATGAAAAAAGGATTTTATTTATTAAAGAAATGACTGGCAATATAGTCTTTCATTTCACAATAAACTGTAGCATTTTACTTTGGCCGTCAAGTTAGAAAATGAAGTATTTCATAAAGTATTTTATTTCTTATATTATCAAGAGAGGTATATGCTATAGGTGAGGCATATGCTATGAAGTCAAAATATTAAGATGATGTAAAAATGTTTTCCTTTAAGTGTCAAAAGCATAAGCCAAAGCCAAAGCATGATGTCAATTGCCTTGTAATTCCAGCACTCTGGAGGCTGAGGCAGGAGGATTGTCATGAGCTCAAGGCCAGCCTGGAATACATGGGAATTGGAGGCCAGGCTGAGCCACATAGCAAGACCCAGTCTCAAAAAACCAAACAAAAAATGTGCCATATTAGTCTATTTTGGGTGGCTAGAATGAATCTGTGATTTTATTATATCAACTACTCAGTCCTCAAGGACCTAATATTAGAATATCCATATTCACAACATTAACCTTGTATTCTATTTTGGTTTAAATGTTTAAACTTCTGCATTAAGAATACTATATGACATCTTTCTCTATGAATTTTAATCTAATTATCTAGACTCATCACTTTTTTTCTAACTCATCACTTTTTTTTTCTCTTTCTTTCTTTCTTTCTTTTTTTTTTTTTTTTTTTTTTTTTTTTTTTTTTTTTTTTTTTTTTTTTTTTTTTTTTTTTTTTTTTTTTTTTTTTGGTTTTTCAAGGTAGGGTCTCGCTCTAGCCCAGGCTGACCTGGAATTCACTATGTAGTCTCAGGGTGGCCTTGAACTCATGGCAATCCTCCTACCTCTGCCTCCTGAGTGCTGGGATTAAAGGCTTGCACCACCACGCCTGGCTCTAACTCATCACTTTTTAAAATCACTAATCTATATTCTAGATATTTTGCACTTACACTCTATAAATTCTAAGGTAAATTCTGTGTAAGTTTTCATTCCTTTTTTTCTTCAGGAAGTCTTCATTGGTCTTATCTCAAAGTCTGCTAGGAAGTCCATATTCTAAAATATTTTATCTACTTTCTTTATTTCTTTTTTTTTTCTTTTTTTTTTTTTTTTTTTTTTTTTTTTTTTTTTTTTTTTTTTTTTTTTTTTTTTTTTTTTTTTTTTTTTTTTTTTTTTTTGGTTTTTCGAGGTAGGGTCTCACTCTAGCCCAGGCTGACCTGGAATTCACTATGTAGTCTCAGGGTGGCCTTGAACTCACAGCAATCCTCCTACCTCTGCCTCCCAAGTGCTGGGATTAAAGGTGTGCACCACCATGCCCGGCTACTTTCTTTATTTCATCTTGAATAAACGAATGAGATATTTGCACAAAATACTCTTTTGTCTATGGATTTACATAATTCTGCACATTTTTCTTGGTACATGATATAACAAAGTAGGAAACTAGTGCTGAAGTATTGATTTATAACTTCAGGAAAAGAAATTATTTACAATAATTAAAAGCATGAGCCCTTTAAAAAATTATTTGCCACTATGTATACAGGACCCCAATTTTCTTTTTTAGTCAACAAAACCTTTACATGTTAAAAATTACACTTGAGTGGGGCATCACTTGGAAGAAGATCACTGTGAGTTCAGCCTGAGACTATAGAGTAAATTCCAGGTCAGCCTGGGCTAGAGCAAGACCCTACCTCAAAACACCCCCCCAAAAAAATACACTTTATAAGCCATTATTTAAATGCCCAAAGTGCAAATTTTAAAGTTATTTTTTAAACCCTGACAAATTAAAAAATTACAAGCCTAAAGAATTTTTCACAAGAGAAAAAAAACACTTGAAGCACTGTCCAATAATAGACATTTAAAATGTGACCGTTTAATGAACACTGTTCATTATCATCATCATTATCATTTGGCATTTTAAGAGAAAAAAATAATAGGTCAAGGCAGTGAAAAAACATTAAGAGCATACCCATGTCCAAACTGAGGATGGAGGGAGGGTTGTGTCTTGCCCTCAATTACACTGTGAAATAAAAGTTTTACCATATTTAACCGTGCCCCAAAGTATTCAATCATATTTTCATCAATTCACATACCCTAGAACTAAAGATGCCAAAGGTTAGGGTTCACTGTCGGTGAGAGCCCCTCCAATTACTATGAAGAAATAATCTTCAATATTCATAATATTTATCAAGCGGACACTATTTAGTTATGCATCTATCTCATTTAAAAAAAACAAAATGAATTCATTCCTCAACTGAATTTCTACATACCACCTGCCATCTTCAAAGTTTTAGAAACACTTGTTAAAAAGTGAGAAGTTTTAATTACCTTCAAGGAAGTCCATACGGAAAAGTTTCTGAGAAGCGAATATAGAACTTCCAAAATGAATTCAAATGAAACTCTGAATGTGAACCTATTATTATTTGGGGGGGTGATGGGTGGGGAAATGGGGTTCCTTTAGAAGGCCGGGTTCCGAGGAAACTGCAAGGACCAGACACCTTCATTCAGGGTGTCATTTCCCGGTGGCAGCAGGGTCGGAAGGGAGTCACCTGCCGGGTCCCTGGGCGGGGGCGGGGTGGGGGCCTTTGGGATACTTCGGGGTCCTCTCCCGAGTCTGCTGAGCGCCCCCTTCCCGGCCCCGGGAGCACACGCGAGGAGAAGCGGCCCCTTTTCCGAAGGCGACCCTCGCGTCCCTCGTCTTCTCGGGGACAGAAGCTAGACTTGGGAGCGGAGCCGGGGGAGGGAGGCTCACCTTCCATGTCGCCGGCTCGCCGGGCTCCCGGGCGGCTGCGGTGGCCGGGACGCGGCGCGGCGCGCTGGCGGGAGGGGAGAGTCCGCGCGCGGGGAGGCCCGGCCGCCGCGTCGGCGCTCCCAGAACTGCTGCGCGCGGGCCCGCCGAGAAGCCCCCGGCCCGCCCGCCCGCCCGCCCGCACCCCCTGCCGCTCGGGAAGGTCGGGCCCAGGGAGCCGCCGCCGCCGGGACCCGCGCGGCAGTCACCGTGCCCAGCGCCCGCGGGACGCGCGTCGGTCCACCGAGAGGGGACGCACGCGGCTCAGCCCTCGCGGAAAGACCTTTGCCTCCACGACTGCTTTTTTATAGCTGTCAGCGAGAATTTACTTAATGGTGTTATTTTGTGGCGTGTTTTCTTCTTTCTTTCTTTCTCTCTCTTTTCTTGTTTCTTCCTTCCTTCATTTTTCTTTCTTTCTTTTTCCTCCCCTCTCCTTCAGGTTTCCTCTTCATGTGATAAAAAGTTCTTGGTCCCTCCGACTCAGCATGATGTCTCCCGTCTGGAATATGAGCATTCCAAAGGCTGAGGCAGGAGGATTGCCATGAGTTCGAGGCCAGCCTGCACTACAGACCTGGTCTCAAAACAAAGAGTTCCTCTAAAGTTTTTAGAAAGACAGTTCAAAGGTATCTTGGTACTTACATCATTCCAATTTAATTTTTTTTAATTGGAGGTTGAGAGAGAATGGGCACCCTAGGGCCTCCTGCCACTGCAAACAAATTCCAGATGCATGTACCGCTTGGTGAATCTGGCTTTACCTGGGTGGCCTTTAACCACCGAACCATTTCCCCAGCCCTATCATTCCAACTTTTAAATTTAGGGGACTAATTATCTCCCTTTTGTTTCCTTTCTGGTAACTGGTTGGGTTGTACTACTCTCTCTCTCTCTCTCTCTCTCTCTCTCTCTCTCTCTCTCACACACACACACACACACACACACACACACACACACACACAAATCTCTACTTATGTGTGTTTCTTTTCTATTGTTTGGGTTTTTTCCAGATAGGATGCCTTACAAAAATACACACATGATGTCACAGAAAAGTAAGTGAAGAGAATGGTGCTGGGCAGAGTAGTAAGTGTGAAATCAAGAGGCAGGTGTTTGCTCACAGAGCTGTATCATTGAACTTTCCCCAATATCTTCCCCACTTTATAGAGGAAAAGCAGTTATTTAACTGTAGGGAGAGAGAAGGGGAAGTGACCACAATACAGTTTTTCAAAACATAGTTTTTCTTCACACCGATGTCTTATGGGACCTTATTCAGATCTTATCTGAATCTCCTTATTCAGATGAGTACTATGATGCCCAATTTGTCCAATGCATTCATTTCATTCCACTGCCATTTGGTTAGAATATGTTTCATATATGTGTGTGTGTGTATTTCTCTCATATATATATACATATATATATATATATATGAGAGAGAAACAAAGAGGCAGATAGAGAGTAATGGGTATACCAGGGCCTCCTGCTACTGCAAACAAACTCCAGACACATTGCCACCTTTGCACCTGTCTCTACGTGGGTACTGGAGAATTAAACCCAGATTGTCAGGCTTTTCAAACAAACACCTTTAATAGCTGAGCCATTTCTCTACCCCTTTGTTAGAATATTATATTATTATTTTTAAAATATTTTTATTTGCAAGCAAAGAGATAGAGAAAAAGACTGAGAGAATGGACATCCCAGAGCCTCTAGCCACTGCATACAAACTCCAGATGCAAGTGCCACTTTGTGCATCTGGCTTTATGTAGGCACTGGGAAATTGAACTTAGGTTGTTAGGTTTTGCAGGTGAGTGCCTTAACCGATGAGCCATCTCTCCAGCCCAGAGTATTATATTATGAACATATACAAATATATTTGAGACTTGTATATTAACCAACCATATCAGAGAAACCCATAGTAGTGAGCTAAAGCATGCACACTGGAATTTTATGAATTTAAATTCATTTTAAATAGTGCTTTGGTATAGATAGTCATATATATATGATACATATATATATATATATATGTGATATGTACTGGCTTTAAGACCACAGTACCACAGTAGCATCCCTATAGACATGAGTTGGAGTTCTGCAGGATAATATCAAGTTCAGAGAAATACTCTATTCACAGGGGTTCAATTTTAGTACTAAAAGGGGAAACTTGTTGTTTGTTACTTTCTAAAAGCAAAAATAGCACATCAAAAGTAGAAGAGAAACTGTAAACTTTCACATGGATGATAAGGATGAATAGCTAATTGGTTATTTAAAAGTTATAAAGAAACTTTATTATCTTATAATATTATGTTTCTATTGCATCTCTATAAATACTTAGTTCAACATTGAGTATTTCAGAATCCACAGATATGTAAAAGGATTAGATAAAAAGGACATGGGTGCAATAATTTATGTAGCTCCTCCACCCTTAAGGAGATGAAGCATAAATCCCCACTCTGGTAGATGCAGGTGATACACAGTGACTTCCTTCCAAAGACTGTTGTATGGAACATAAAAGGGGAGGGGGAGTCACTTCAGAGTGGAGAAATCTGACTCCTTAAAAGTACTCCTTAAAGCACTCACTAGGTGATCAAGGTTAACATTCATGGTGATAAATAGAATAATTAGAATGTATTCAAAATGTCATTTACTGCTGTGGTTTTCTTCCGAAAAATCCATAATTCTGCCAGATGTGGTGGCATGCACCTTTAATCCCAGCACTTGAGAGGCAAAGGTAGGAGAATCTATGTAGCTTGAGGCCAGCCTGAGACTACAGAATTCCAGGTCACCCAGGACTAGAATGAGACCCTATCTCAAGCCCCCCCCCCAAAGAATCTATAATCTGGGGCTGGGGAGATGATTTACCTGTTAAAAACACTTGCTTAAACCAGGCCTGGTGGTGCACACCTTTAATCCCAGCACTTGGGAGGCAGAGGTAGGAGGATCATGTAAATTTGAGGCCAGTCTGAGACAGACATAGTGAATTCCAGGGCAGTCTGGGCTAGAGCCAGACCCTACCTCAAAAATCAAAAAAGGAAAGGACAGGAGGGGAGGGGGCAGGAGAGGAAGGAAAGGAAAGGAAGAAAGGGCCTCTAGTTGCTGCAAATGGACTCCAGATGCAAGTGCCACTTTGTGCATCCAACTTTATGTGGGTACTGGGGAATTGAATTTGGGTCATCATGCTCTGCAAGCAAGCACTTTAATCTCTGAGTCATCTCTCCACCCCCATTTTTGCAATTTTTCTATGAACCTAAAACTTGTAAAACACAAAATTTAGTTTAAAAAAAAAGGAGTCAAAAAAAAAAAAAGGAGTCAAATTTTATCACAAAAGATTTACAAGGCTAGCCGGGCTTGGTGGTGCACGCCTTTAATCCCAGCACTTGGGAGGCAGAGGTAGGAGGATCACCATGCATTCAAAGCCACCCTGAGACTACATAGTGAATTCCAGGTCAGCCTGGGCTAGAGTGAGACTCTACCTCGGCTGTTCATTTGCAGTAGCAAGAAGACACTGGCATGCCTATACATGCACCTGTGCAAATTAATTAATAAAAGATTTACAAGACTCAATTACAGTAACTGGGAATTTAATGAAACACTAGATTATTGTAGAGTGCTTTGACTAAAGTTTAAATAACCAACTTTTAGGGAACCTACGAGAATGAATCTAGACATAGTAACCGACAATTGGTGGATCTGACTCATTGAATCACATTTCATGCTTATGCTATGTAGGTAGAATTAACACTGACTAAAAATGAAATTACTGACAAAGGTTGCTCCTGGACCATATGAGATTGTCCAAATACTGACTCTGTTCAAAGGAAATAAAACTGAAAACCCTTGATCTCACCCAAAATAACCATTCTGCACCCTATTTGAACCTTGGGGCTCTCTGCCTACTCAAAACCACTACTGAGGGTGGTGTCCCTCTGCTACAATAAACACCACAAAGGGCCTTGGGGTTGGGGATTCAGGTCGGTGAAGGTCCTGAGTGCACGGAGCGGGTGCAAGGACGCACGAAAGCCTCTCTGAAGCTCCCTGATTCAGACTTATCGACCATCCCCCGAGGAAAAGCAGATCTCAGGCTCTTTCTTGCCTTTCGATGGGGGCTCATGTGCTAGTCAAGTGAATTCCGAAGAAACTGAAGCAGGGGGACTGTCCCTCCACGTGGTCTTTTGCAAATGAAGATTCAACATTCCTCTATGCAGGAAGAGCTTGAAGGCGCCTGGCAGGTGCACTGGCGATCTGTCCAAGTGGTGGTTTTGTGGGTTGAGTTTGAAAGAGATTGGGTTCAGTTTCTCAATTTATGCCAAGAAAGACAGTGAGTTCCCAAGCGGCGACCCGTACTTCCAGGAACTTCACACAAGATCGTCCCTTCCTAAAATCCTCGAGGGAAGGATGGCATGCTTGACGCCATCATAAGCCTGGGATGCTATGCTCTCACATCCTCTCTGCTCACAGGACGAAGCCCACGAGAGCGCGGGAAAAGCGCGCGCGACGCAGTTGCGCAGGCGCCTGGGCGGGCTCCGCCCCCGGGCCTCGGCCTCGGCCCCGCCCCTCCGCCGAACCTCGCCGCTCGTGCGGGAGTACGCAGGCGCCCCCTGGCGCGTCGGCCCGCGGTGGCCTCGGGCCGGAAGGGGAAATGTCCCCGGCGGTTTGCTTCGCTCTGTAGAGGAGCCATGAGCCTGAGGGAGGCCAGCCGTTGACACTAGTCCCTGAGCCGTGATGCAAGCGTGGGTCCTGCTCTCCGCGGTGCTCTGGTATCTCGCAGGAGGTGGGGCTCGACCCGCCCGGA
>PVHP010009568.1:32182-50174 GCA_004024765.1 Zapus hudsonius
GCTCCGCCCACTCCCCCTTCTGACCCTCCCCCTTCCTCCCCCCCCCTTGCCCCCCCCCCCCCCCCATTTTTCTCCCTGCCCCCCACCCCCCCTTCCCCCCCCCCCTCCCCCCCCCCCCCGCCCACCCCCCCTTCTGTCCCCGCCCCTCCCTCCCCCCTCGTGCCCCACCCACTCCCTCATGTTCTGCCCTGCCCACTCCCCCTCCTACCCCTCCCCTCGTGCCACGCCCACTCGCAACCCTGGCTCCTCCCCTTTCTCTCCTCAGTTGGATGGCAGCGCCCTTCCTTATTCAGTAAAAAAGGCTTCGTGTATGGCAAGTTAGGACATCCAGGTAATAAGAACCTCTTCCCATGCACAACCTATCCAAAGAACGCACGATGTCACCGTCCCGCGGAGGTAAAGGGACATCAGCCCCGTGCTGTCCCGTTCATCCTCACAGCGACACTAAGCTTAGGAACCTGGATGCAACGTGGATCATCTCCTGGTCTGATGGCACTTCCCTTCCAGATACTCCAGAGGACTGAAAACCATTGTTTGGAAGGATCTTATCTCTCCCGTATTAACCCCGTATTAACGAACACATCCATTGAGACTCCTTGGGGAAAATGAGTGGTACAGCTATTTTGAGATAACTTGAAGCCACTTCCTAGTATTTATGTTTGTTAATCCTTTGTACTTGAGCCCTCTCTCTTCCCAACACCACTAAATTGTAGGATAGTCATAGACTCAAAGCCTGTCTTTAAATTTAATTATCTTGTGAGACTGCATACAGTCGCTGCTTCTACCAATTCCAAGTCAATATAGGTCACTGCAGAACACTTTCCTAGTAAGTTCTATTATTGTTGGCAACAGGAAATTCAGTGAAATACTTTTTCATGTTAAAAAATAGCTTTTCAATCAAGTACAAGTCCTCCTCTGGACTTTGATTCCATTATCCCTTCAAACAGTTATTAGAGTAACTTCTGAATTTATATATTAAAGTGAACTAAGTGTATCCTGTACCTTTTTATAAACTATATCACAGAAAAAAAATTGTGACTAACAGTTACAATTGAATACAAGTTTACCATGAGGAGCCAAAAGGACTTCAACATAAATGAAGACTAGTATCCTAAGTGCTATGATCATTTTAAAATATTGAGGGCTAGAGGGATGGCTCAGTTGTTGAAGGTGCTTGCTTGTAAAGCATGAAGGCCCAGGTTTGATTCCCCAGTACCCACTTGAGGCCAGATGTACAAAGTGACACACGCTTCTGGAGTTTGTTTGCAGTGGCGAAAGGCCCTGGAACATCTATTTGCTCTCTCCCCTGGCAAATAAGGGAAGATATTTAATTAAAATAAAATATCAAAATCCAGAAATAACATAATTGGAACAAAATTAGTGTTATTTCTTAATTTTGTTGTATTATTTCATTTTGCCATAGTGAAAATATATGTAAAAATACATCAGGATAGCCCTGCCCTTATTTGTATGGATCTGAATCGTGCTAGTTCAGAAACAGTGGACCCCACCTACTTATGGATTGGGCCTAATGAAAAGACGTTAACAGGTAAATTGTTTTAATATGTTTTATTACTGTGAGCATTGTTTTAGAAAAGCACTGTCACTTATTGAAAAGAACAAATTTAACTGGAGATGTACAACGCTTAGAGAAATCATATTAGATCATGGTCTCTACCTTCTGTACTACCTGTGCACAAACCAAAGCAGATCCAGGCACCGGTACATCCCTGTTGAGGCAGGAGGATTACGAACTCCAGGCCAGCCTGAGCTATGTTGAAAGATTGTGTCTGAAATATAAAACTACATAAATAACTGAAGCAGTATTTCTTCCAGTGCTGGGGATTGAACCCCCAGTCCTGCATATATGAGGCAAGTGCTCTTCCGCTGAGTCATATCTCCAGACCTAAAGCAGTAATTGTTTTCACCCTGCTTCCCAAGGCTGTTCAGAAATTTTCCTAAGGCCTAAAATGTATCCTTGCAGCACCAGTGATAAGAAATACTCGATATGGCCGGGCGTGGTGGTGCACGCCTTTAATCCCAGCACTCAGGAGGCAGAGGTAGGAGGATTGCCGTGAGTTCGAGGCCACCCTGAGACTACATAGTGAATTCCAGGTCAGCCTGGGCTAGAGCGAGACCCTACCTCGAAAAAACCAAAAAAAAAAAAAAGAAATACTCAATATGTAGTTTTTCATGCTTGAAGAGTGCCTTGGAATGCCACATTATTGATTTCTGTCTTCTCTGAAGATCTGGTACCTCATTTACTTAATTCTTGGCATGAATCAGTCAAAACTAGATGCTAATAAATGAATCCAAGAAAACCAACATGTTTCAACAGTGCGCCCATCTCATGTAGTTTTTCCATAAAGTAATATCTTAGAATTGAGATCATGTGGGGTTCTTAAAGTCAACTATTTTGTTTTTGTTTGTTTTGTTTTGTTTTTTTGAAGTAGGGTCTTGCTCTAGCCCAGGGTGACCTGGAGTTCACTCTGTAGTCTCAGGTGGCCTCAAACTCATAGTGATCCTCCTACCTCTGCCTCCCAAATGCTGGGATGAAAGGTGTGTGCCACCATGCTCAGTGATTTTTTTTATTATGTCTATTTGTAAACCCAAGTTTACTCAGCAATATTTGACTTATCTATTAAATACCAAATAATTGGGGCTGGAGAGATGGCTCAGCCTCATGGCCTGGGTTCAATTCCCTGGTACCCACATAAAGTCAGATGCACAAAGTGGCACAGGCATCTGGAATTTGTCTGAATGGCAGGAGACCTTAGCATGCCCATTTTCATTCTCCTTTCTCTCAAATAAATAAATGTTTTTTAAAAATTAAAAATAACATATATTTTGCTATTTCTGTTTAGGAAATAATCGAATAAATGTAACAAGCACAGGAAAGCTAATAGTGAAAGATTTTCTGGAGCCTCTCTCTGGACTTTATACATGTACTCTTTCTTATAAGAATGTCAAAGCAGAAACCCAAGAAGAAACCATGATACAGAAGAGATATGACTTTATGATCTTTGGTAAGAATATAAGCACATTTTAAGTTGAATCAGAATTAAGTATAATGAGACCGCAGGTGCGGGAGCGAGCGGTGCAACCCCGAAGCTGGCAGGCAATGTATATCTTCCTACATACTGTGAAAGGGACACCCTTTGAGACCCCTGACCAAGGAAAGGCTCGACTTTTGACACAATGGGAGCAGATGGACTACGGGCTCCAGTTTACCTCTTCCCGCAAGTTCCTGAGTATCTCTCCTATTGTGCTTTACTTACTAGCCAGCTTCTATACCAAGTATGATGCTGCTCATTTCCTCATCAACACCGCCTCACTGCTCAGTGTACTGCTGCCCAAGCTACCCCAATTCCATGGGGTTCGTCTATTTGGCATCAACAAATACTGAGGGATGGATTTAGGAGACCTCCACAGGTTCCAAAAGAAGGCTCTGGAAGAAAGAGCAGTAACATTTTCTTCTTCTCCATACTATCTTCTGTATCTTAGAAGCCTGAGAAATATACCACCTTTCCCAAACTCCAAGAGAAGAAATTGGAAAAATGGGGCTCCTGGGCCAGCCCTGGTAGAGTCAAGATTCTCTGAATCAGGGAAGGTAGATGTGGCTAAGGGCTATACCACTCTCTTCTATAACAAGAAGCCATCACATGTTTGGGCAACTTGTTTGGTGATTGTTTTTCCAGATCCTCCAGCCCTACAACCTTTAAGCTGTGTTTTGCTATATATTTCCTTACATTAAAGATTTTTTCAACTATAAAAAAAGAATTAAGTATAATGTTCTTTCACTTAGTGAAAATGACTCTCTTATAGGTAATCATTATGACTTACAAAGTATTTTAAGGTATATTTGACCAGGCAAACTCTTAAATTATGGACTTCAGTAAGTTTGTTCCCTACTTTTTATTCCCTACTTCCTATTCCCAGGTAGATGAGCCCAAACTACTTTACACAATTTTGCCAGAGAGTTTAAAAACTGTTATTTAAGCTGAATATGGTGGCATTGACCTATAATCTGACCACTTGGGAGGTAGAGGCAGGAGGATCAAGAGTTCAAGGTTGAGGCTGGAAAAATGGCTCATTGGTTAAAGGTGCTTGCCTGCAAAACATGCCAGCCTGGGCTTGATTCCCCTGTGTCCATGTAAAGTTAGATGTACAAAGTAGTACATTGCAAGAGGCCCTGGCACGTCCATACACCTCTGTCTCTGTCTCTCTCTGTTTCTGTCTGTCTCTCTCTCTCTGCCTCTCTCTCTCTCCTCATAAATAAATAAAAATATTTTTTAAATATTTTATTTAATCATTTTCAAGCAGACATACAGAGAGAGAGAGAGAGAGAGAGAGAGAGAGAGAGAGAGAGAATGAGAGAGAGAGAGCACCAGGGCTACCACCTTGTGGGTCTGGCTTATGTGGGTCCTGGGGAATTGAACCCAGGGCTTTAGGCACTGGAGGCAAGTGCCTTAACCGCTGAGCCATCTCTCCAGCCCAATAAAAATATTTTTTAAAAAGAGTTCAAGGTCATCCTCTACTGCATCGTGAGTTCAAGGCCAAACTCAGCTACACAAAACCCTGTTTTAAAAAAACAAAACAAAACATGTGAACAACAGCAAAAAGAAAAGAAAAGAAACTAAAACAAACCAAAAAAAAACCCTGATCATTAAGCCAGGTATAGTGGCTCACTCCTAGCACTTGAGAGACTGAGGCAGGAGAATTTCCACAAATTTGAGACCAGCCAGACTATGTAGTGAGATGCTCCAGGCTAGCCTAGACTATTATATCAAGCACTGTCTCAAAGAAACAAAAACAAAAACAAACCAACTGATATGTAATTCTATAAAAGCAAATTAAGGATTTCTCTGTTTTGAGCTGATAATGTCAAATTCTGCAAGTTAAAATCCTCCCCTAAAACAACCTCTGTTTCCTTGTCATGTTCCCTTACTTATATTGCCAACACCCACAAGCCATTTCTCCTAAGTAGATGGTCAAATGAAAATGACATTTTCCATTAAAACTATTGAATACATTTTGTGAGTACAGATCGATAGAACATTTTATTAGATAAGTAAACTTCTATGCTTATTTGCAAGATTGGTGAGATTCAATGCTACATGTTTTGGAAAATTGTTTAGTAGAGGAAATCAATGCTTACTTAACACAGTTGTTTATATTCTCATCTCTTTTCCAAGCCTATCGGGAGCCTGATTACTCCTATCAGATGGCTGTGCGCTTTACCACAAAATCTTGTGTAGGAAAATTCAACGATATGCTCTTTAGAGTGCTGAAGAAAATCTTGGATAGTTTAATCTCTGATTTGTCATGCCATATCATAGAACCATCATATAGATGCCATGTTGTTAAAATTCCAGAGAAAGACCTCATACATGAGCTATTCATAGCCTTTCAAGGTAAAAAAAAAAATTCAAACATTAGTTTTATGACTTTAGTTCTGAACTATGATGGATTAAAATTGCTGTATGAATATATAACTTATAAAGAATAAATTTTAAATGTTAAGTACTAAAATACATTGTTGCTTGGTTGTGATTTTAAAAATTATACTATTGGGAGGCAGTGGTAGGAGGATCTCTGTGAGTTTGAGGCCAGCCTGAGACTACATAGTAAATTCCAGGTCAGCCTGGGCTAGAGCGAGACCCTACCTCAAAAAATAAACAAAAAAACACATACTAATAGTTTACTTTCAAGTATAATATTTTGTTATTTGTCTTTTAGAAGCCAATATCATTTTATTAGCATATCCCTTAACTATACAGCTAAAATCTCACTTATAATTTCTAATAGAATTTTAGGTTGGTGAGGGGTATATAGCTCAGAGGTAGAGTATTTGACTGAAGAATTTTAGGTTGGTATTCCTCCCCCCCCCCCCCGAATTTAATAAAAGGGAATAAGCAAACCAAATTTATTTCTATCTTAAAGCCTTGTAGTTACTTCCATTTGCCCCCAGGTGGAGTAAACTCATAATGTATAAATTATTCAGATTTTGTGTTTTACATAACTACTAGGATTAGCTGGCTGGATTAAATGTGTGTATGCACGTGTACTAATTGAAACACTTGGGGCTTTATTGACTGTCTGGAACTTTTTAGACTGTTTGTACCTATTGTGTTTCCTTTCCAGTCAATCCTTTTGCACCAGGATGGAAAGGCATGTGTCGTGAGAACCTGGACTGCGAGGAGACTACCAACCACAATATCCTCAAGGTGAGAACTTTGCTGGGGGAATGCAGGAGTAGTCAAAAAAGTTGTTTTAAAGGTTTTTGTAAATACTTTATTTCTTTAATTAAAACAATTCTTTGCTGGGCGTGGTGGCACACGCCTTTAATCCCAGCACTGGGGAGGCAGAGGTAGGAGAATCACCATGAGTTCAAGGCCACCCTGAGACTACAGAGTGAATTCCAGGTCAGCCTGGGCTAGAGTGAGACCCTACCTCGGAAAAAAAATTTTCTTCAATGTCAGTAATACCATCACTTAGGAAGAAGAGACAGGAAGATCAATTGTTCAAGGTCATCTTCAGCTACATAGTGAAAGGTCCACCTGGACAATATAAAGCCCTGTCTCAAAAATAAGAAACTAGCCAGGCGTGGTGGCGCACACCTTTAATCCCAGCACTCGGGAGGCAGAGGTAGGAGGATTGCCATGAGTTCGAGGCCACCCTGAGACTACATAGTGAATTCCAGGTCAGCCTGGGCTAGAGTGAGACTCTACCTCGGAAAAAAAAAAAAAAAGAAATTATTCAAAAATCTATCTTGAGGCCAGGCATAGTGGCACATGCCTTTGACCCCAGCATTTGGGAAGATTGCCATGTGTTGGAGGCTAGCCTGAGACTAAATAGTCAATTCCAGGTCAGCCTGGGCTAGAGAAAGATCCTACCTCAAAAAAACAATAAACAAACAAAGAATCTGTCCTGGGCAGGGAGGCGGCTTCAGAGTAGAAGGCACTTGCTTGAAAAGTCTGTCGGCCTGGGTTTGGTTCCCCAGAAACCCTGTAAAACCAGATGCACAAAGTGGCACATGCATCTGGAGTTAGAGTTCTATGCAGTGGCAAGATGCCCATATTATAGTACTCTCTTGCTCTGTGTTCTCTCTCTCTCTCTCTCTCTCTCTCTCTCTCTCTCTGCTTACACATATATACACACAAATATACACATAGGTAGGGTGTATCTAACCCAAGTTGACCTAGAACTCACTCTGTAGTCCCAGGCTAGCCTTGAATTCATGATAATCTTCCTAACTCAGCCCCTCTAGTGCATGGATTAAAAGAATACACCACCTGCCTGGCAATAAAACTATATTTTTTAAATATATATTTTATTTATTTATTTGTGAGCAGAGAGAGAAAGAGAGAATGGGAGCACCAGGGCCTCTAGCTGCTGCAAACATCTTTGTTTTCTAGAAAAATGATTAAACAGCAGCCTGAAGAACAGCCACTCACAATAACGTCATCCTGGACTAAACCACCAGTGCTTCCAAAATTGTGTGTCTGAATCATCCCAGAGGGGGTTCTCTCCACTGCCATCCTGAGAGGCTAGGGACATAGAAGAATCATCCCTTTCCTGGTCCTGTTCCTGAGTTATTAGTTATTATCCAACTCTGAAATTCACATCACTGTGTAATGCTGATTTGAAAGAAGTCTACTTTACTTGGTTGTTTCTTGGTCTTATAAATGAGAAACAACTTCCATTTATCTACCTATGGAATAGACATACTGCAGAGAATTCAAAGCAAGGTTTTTTTTATAACTTTTTTCTTAACTATTTTACATGTGAATTAACAGTAGTTGATAATAATATAAATTATTGAGGCTTGGCATGGAGGCAAGATAGACAAATTATGGGCTAATTTTTAGTCTTCACACACACCTTCTTGGGAAATTATTGTCCATGATGCAAGTACACTACAGTTCCTGACCTGTGCTACGTGTGTAGGAATTTGGTTATGGTTTAGTAATGATGGTGATTCCTCTGCTCTTTTTAAATCTTAGGCAAGAGATCGGATAGAAGAATTTTTTCAGAGCCAAGCATATATTTTGTACCATCGCTTTAATAAAACAAGACCAGCTATGCATTTTGTGGAGCACAGTTTTCAAGTAGCACGGATAGACAGCTGTCGACCAGGCTTTGGGAAAAATGAAGGCCTACACAGCAATTGTGCTAGCTGCTGTGGTAATTATAGACTACAAATATCTAGATCATATAGTCAGAAGAAAAATGAATTATTTGTTTAGGCTGATTGAATTGAATCTTTTCATTACTTTTTCCCCACATTTAGCTAAGGGGATATATATAAAAAAATTCAAAGCCAAATTGCTAAATATAATTTTTAAAAATTACTTATTTATTTATCATTTGAGAGTGAAAGAGGCAAAGAGAGAGAGAGAGAGAGAGAGAGAGAGAGAGAGAGAGAGAGAGAGAGAGAGAGAGAGAGAGAGCTTTACGTGGGCACTGGGGAATCGAACTCAGGTCCTTCTGCTTTGCAGCAAACACCTTAACCGCTAAGCCATCTCTCCAGCCCCTAGCCATCTCTCCAGCCCCATAATCATCTTAATATATGTTAATTCTTTTTAATATGCTCTTTTGCATTGCAAAACAGTGTTCCTAAGCAGGCAGCAGAATGATCCTAGGTAGGTAATATAGAGCTAGGAAGTAGGAACTAGAAACCAGAAATAAGAGCTCATAAACAGGGCACAGCAAATGCTGACACAAACGGAAGTACAGGATTCTAACTTTCTCCTGTTTTCAAGTTCATCAGATAACAAAGTTTGAAGTCATCTTCCACAGCTTAATTGGCTGAGCAGGCATAGTATAAGGGTAGAAATGGTGTGACATTAAAGACTGTGTTGTTATCATAAAATGTCTTTAAGTTGTAATAATCTACTGCATGTGTTTTCCCTTGCAGTTGTTTGTAATCCTGGAACTTTTAGTCCTGATGTTGACGTTACCTGTCAGATTTGCGTTTCTGTCCATACCTACGGAGCTAAATCTTGCCCGTAAACTTCAAGACTAGAGGTGAAAGCATTGTTATTTGCCTTGGAAGGCGGAGAACATAAGATGATCTGTTCACATCCGAGAGCATCCTAGAAAACTCCATAAAGTAAGATCAGTAAAGCCAAAACATTGGCAAACATACATTTTAGATACGTTAAAAAAGAAATAGCTAGCATGACATTTCTAAGAAGGTGTTTAATCCAGTATCTCCAGTATGCAAAAGAAAATTTAAATGGTAGTAAGTGATTTTCATGAAATATGTTGTGTTGTTTACAAACTGAAACATGCTTTGTACCTAAGAGTATATTAAGGCCAAGATGAGTACCAAAATAAAATAAAAATTTTATACTTTCCATATATTAATTTGTTTGAAATCACTTACATAGAGGCATACATATTACCTTTGTAACTGGAACTAAAAATTGTTAGTCTCCTTGCTTTTATTTTTTAAATAATTAACAGATTTATATTTTTAGTATAGGCTCGGATTTATAAAAACAATTGAATAGGTAACACACCCTCACCCATCCCCACACAATCTGTCACCAGACTGCCACCTTCGCCCTCAATGTGTTATTCTGCGTTGGCTTTTCTTTCCCTCTCCTTAGAAGAAAATCCCCCTGGTGTGGTGGGGGGGCTGCAGAGAGGGCTCAGTGGATAAAGCACTTGCCAGGCAAGCATGAGGACCTGAGTTCAGAACGCCAGTACCCACATACAAATCTGGAGGCTTCAATGCTATGGCAGGTGTTGTAATCCCAGCCACACCTGCAGACAGCAGAATCCTCTGGAAGCTTGGCTACCAGCTAGCCTGGTGGGAATAGCAGCAGTGAACAATGAGACCCTGGCTCAAAGGAGGTGGAAGTCCGGCACCATCACCCAAAGGTGTCCTCTGACCACACACTATAGCATCACACACCTGCACGCACACACATGAGCACACAACAGACCATTAAAAAAAGAAAGGGGCTGGAGAGATGGCTTAGCAGTTAAGGCACTTGCCTCCAGTGCCTAAGGCCCAAGGTTCAATTCCCCAGGACCCACATAAGCCAGACCCACAAGGTGGTGGCCCTGGTGTGCTCTCTCTCTCTCTCTCTCTCTCTCTCTCTCTCTCTCTCTCTCTCTCTCTCTCTGTCTGTCTGCTTGAAAATGAATAAATAAAATATTTAAAAAAAAAAGAAAAGAAAAGAAAGATCCCCCAGAATGGAAGCACTGAATTTCTGTTTTCCTAAGCCAGGAAATTATTTTACCATTTTATTTGTTTATTGAGACAGGGTCTCAAGTAGCCCGAGCTGAGAATGACCTTGAACTCCTGATCCTCCTGTCTCTACCTCCCAAGGGCTGGGATTATAAGTATGTGCCACCATACCAGATTTATTTTCACCTTTTCTATTTTAAAAATATTTTACTTATTTATTTCTGTGTTGTGGGTGTGCATGGGCACACTGGGGTCTCTTGCCACTGCAAGTGAACATATGCATGCACCACGTTTTGAGTCTGGCTTTAAGCAGGGCCCAAGGAACTGAACCCAGGCTGGCAGGCTTTGCAAGCAAGCACATTTAATCACTGTGCCATCCCCCCAACTCCACCTATTATATTTTGTTTTTCATCCTTGGTTTCTTCTTACCCTTTTTTAAAGTTTTATTCTTTCTTTCTTCCTTCCTGCGAGTATGTGTGTGTCTTGATATTGCAAACGTGGGTGACTGAAGAATTGAGCCCGGGCCAGCAGGCTTTGTAAGCAAGCGCCTTTAACCACTGAGCCATCTTCCCAGCCCCTCCCCCTACCCTTTTTTTTTTTTTTCGAGGTGGGGTCTCGCTCTAGCCCAGGCTGACCTGGAATTCACTATGTAGTCTCAGGCTGGCCTTGAACTCATGGCGATCCTCCTACCTCTGCCTCCCGAGTGCTGGGATTAAAGGAGTGTGCCGCCACACCCGGCCCCCTACTCTTTAGATTGCTGCCACCCTTGACAAGCAGCATCCCTCACCCCACAGTACATGTACCTGATAAACGTTTCTCAGAGGCCTTCTTCCTCTTCCATAAATTTCTTTACTTCCTCAAAAGGAAGGGCACAGATAAATTGGCAGATTAGTTTGATTATTTTTACCTCTGATGGAACAAAGTTGGCAGTGAGTAACAGAACCTGGGGGCTGGGGCAATGGCTCAGCAGTTACAGGCACTTGCTTGCAAAGTCTGCTGGACTGGGTTCAATTCCCCAGTATACTTAAACTCAGACACCCAAAGTCAATCTGGAGTTCATTTGCAGTGGCAAAAGGCCCTGGTGTACCCATTCTCTCTCTCTCTCTCTCTTCTCTCTCTCTCTCTCTCTCTCTCTCTCTCTCTCTCTCTGGAAATTAATATATGGCTATATTAAGAAGACAACAAACACAAGGGCCTGAGGCTCAGAGTTCTATCTTTCTCTTGCACAGGCATGTTCTTTGGCTTTTCAGCTGCCCCATGGGTTAGTGCAGCAGAGTGCACCCCACCAAATGCCCCTGGCTTCATATCGGACTTCCCAGCCTGCAGAGAAATGAGGAGTATTTGGATGTTGTTATGTGTCCCTGGCTGGCCTGGTATTCATTACATAGTCCAGTCTGGTTTTAAACTTGCAGCGGTCCTCCTGCCTCAGCCTCCCTTGCCCCAAGTGCTGGGATTATAGGTGTGTGCCACCATGCCCAGCTAATTTCTTCTCTGTAAATTAGCTAGACTGTGATATTGTTACAAGATGGACTAAAACAGTTACTTTTCTAGCTTCTGTACAAAATAGCTGCTGGACACAGTTTAAGGAAGGAAGGGTTTATAGTGCTCATTTAGGAGACACCGTCCATGATGGGGGCGGGAACATGGCAGTTGGAGCAGCTTGGTCCAGCACAGCTGTTCACATCTGGTGATCAGGAAACAGGATGGGTATAGAAACAGTACAAGCTATGCCCCTCAAGGGTCATGCCTAGTGGCCTATGTATAACCTGGAGGATCCCCACAGGTCCCAGAGGTTCTACAATCCCCCAAATAGTAGCTCTAACTGTGAACCAAGTTTTCAAACACTTGAACATACGGGAGGGAGGCATTTTATATAGAGACCATTACATTAGTGCTATTCAAATCCCTTATGTATTTTTCTTTTTTAAAATATTTTATTTATTCATTTTCAAGCAGAGAGAGAGAGAGAGAGAGAGAGAGAGAGAGAGAGAGAGAGAGAACCAGGGCCACCACCTTGTGGGTCTGGCTTATGTGGGTCCTGGGGAATTGAACCCAGGGCCTTAGGCACTAGAGGCAAGTGCCTTATCCGCTGAGCCATCTCTCCAGCCCCCTTACGTATTTTTCTAATAAATTATCGTTTCATTATTGAGTTGAATAAGCCAGACACACTACATTTTGCATCCAGCTTACATGGATGCTTTGCAAGCAAGCTCTTTTAACCACTGAGCCATCTTCCCAGCCCGCTAGATGGCAGATTTGAGGAAAGATTGTGTATTTTTCTAATGGATTATCTTTTCATTATTGACAAGCTCCTTAATATTCTGGATCCTAATCCTCAAAGCTCTCTCTCTCTCTCTCTCTCTCTCTCTCTCTCTCCTCTCTCTCTCTCTCTCTCTCTCTCTCTCTCTGTGTGTGTGTGTGTGTGTGTGTGTGTGTGTGTGTGTGTTAAATAGCTTCTCCCACTCTGTGGCATGTCTTTTTACCTTCTTGCTACATTTCGATGAGGGTTTAATGTTATCCTTGTTACAATTTCGCCTTTCACATTTTGATCTAAAAACCCATCTGGAACATTGTATGAAGAGATAAACTTTCATTTATTACCTCTGCAGTTGTTCAGCGTTTCTGGCACTATTTAACAAAAAGCCCAATCTTTCCCACTAATCTTCAGCCTTTATTCTCTTGTCTATCAAATGTCCTTGTACGCATGGGATCCATTTCTTTTATCTTTCATTCTGTTTTTTAATTTGTCTATCCAAGCTTCAATGTCACACTGAAATACTAGAGGTATTACAACCAGTCTTCAACCTAGTGGAACAAGTCTTTCTACCTGGTTCTTTTTAAAGAATATCATGGCTGATTTTGGTCCATTGCATTTTAAGACCACACACAGAGAAACAGTTGGGATTTTGATGGAGGTCGCATTGAATTCATAAATTAATCTGAGCTGATTCAATGTTTTTATAATATTGTGTCTGTAAGTCTTTTCTAAGGTGGTTCCTATTTTATAACAAGGTGTCAGAGCTCTGTCAGACCTTTGGTTTGGTATTTTCCTAAGTATTTTATATTTTGGCTATCATAAACTTCACTTTGTTTTTTGCTGGTATATAATTTACACCTATATACATGTATTATTATAGTACTAAATTATCGTTTTGCCAGGTGTAGTGGCACTTGACTTTAATCTCAGCACTCCAGCACTCAGGAAGTAGAGATAGAAGGATTACTATGAATTTGAGGCCAGCCTGGAACTACAGAGAGTTCTAGGTCAGCATGGGCTCAAAAAAACTTATCCTTTTAAAAAATTTATTGATGTGCATGTGCACGCATGCACGCACACCAGGGTCTTTTGCTGCTGCAAAACAACACCAGATGCTTATGCCAATTTTTTGCTTCCAGCTTTACGTGGGTGTCTTGAGAATTGAATCTGGGCCAGCAGGCTTTGTAAGCAAGTGCCTTTTCCCACAAAGCCATCTTCCCAGCTCCTAAATTATATTCTATCCATAATTTATCTGTAAAGCTTTTGAACTTCTGGTGTACTGATGTATTAGAGCCTCTGTAAATCATGCAGTTCTCTTCCTCGCCTTGTCCTCCTCCTTTTGTAAATTTTATTTTGTATATTCTTCCTGCTTTCCTACTCTCGCTGGATCTCTGTACATTACGGCATAGCGACAGTGATCATAGACATCCTTGTGGTATTTATGATCTCAGAAAGAAATCCTAGAGGCGAAGCCAGGCGTGGTGGTACATGCCTTTAATCCCAGCACTCGGGAGGCAGAGGTAGGAGGATTGCCGTGATTTCAAGGCCACCCTGAGACTACATAATAAATTCCAGGTCAGCCTGGGCTAGAGCGAGACCCTACCTCAAAAAAAACAAAAAACAAACAAACAAACAAAAAAAAGAAATCCTATAACATTTCCTCATTAAATGTTTATTCACTGTATGTATTTTGTATATACTCTTAAAAGTGCCTTTTTATCCCTAGTTTTCAAAGAATTTCATCATGAGTAGACGTTGAATTTTATAATCTTTTTCATAACTATTGAGATGATCCTGCTATTTTCTTCTATTTTTTGGAGACAGTTTTCACCATGTAGCCCTGGCTGACGTGAATGGTGCCCTCCTCCTCTCTCGGCGTCCTGAGTACTGAGATTTCAAGCAAGCCACCACGCCCGGCTTAAATTATTAATGGGCTGAAGCACGTTAAGTTTTCAATGCTAAAACCAAGCTTAAAATCCAAGATTAACACAAAAATAACTTTTATTGCTTTGTTTTTTCTCTTTTTTTTTTTCGGTTTTTTTTTCGAGGTAGGGCCTCGCTCTAGCCCAGGCTGACCTGGAATTCACTATGTAGTCTCAGGGTGGCCTCGAACTCACGATGATCCTCCTACCTCTGCCTCCCGAGTGCTGGGATTAAAGGCATGCGCCACCACGCCTGGCTTGTTTTTTCTCTTTTTTGTTTGTCTATTTTTCTGCTTTTTCACTTGTTAGTAAGCAAGATGGTCTGCATCTTCCTTTCTCTTGCTGCTACTTGTTAAATTTCCCTAGCATCATAAGTGAATCAGAAAGGTCTCCTCTTTTTCTGTTTTTCCAATTTTATTTATTTGTACCTCAAACATGTATATAGGCACGCCAAGGGCTCTTGTCACACCACTTTATGTCTGTGCTAGGGAACTGAAACCCCTTTCTTTAACTGCTGAGCCATCTCTTTTTCTTTCCTCTGGAAAAGTTTTATAATTGGAATTAAGTGTTCTGAACGTTTAAGTGAATGATTATGAGGAAAGCCATTGGGCGTGAATGTTTCTTTGTAGGAAGATATTTTACTTTATTTAATAGTGTCCTTTGTGGTTATAGAATTGCTGTATTGTCTATTTATTTTTTAGTCAGTTTGGGAAAATAATACATATATTTGTTTTTTGAGGTAGAGTCTCGCTCTAGCCCAGGCTGACTTGGAACTCATTCTGTAGTCTCAGGCTGGCCTCGAACTCACAGAACTCCTCCTACCTGTGCCTCCTGAGTGCTGGGATTAAAGGTGTGCACCACCACACCCTATAAAAATGTTCATTTGTGCTAAAATTTCCAACTTATTGGCATACAGTGTTCCTACTAGTTTTAATGCTGGAAGCAAACCTAAGGCTTAACACATGCCAGCACCTCTGACCCACATTCCCAGTCCTTGTTTCTGTATAAGACTCGGCATATTCAGAGTGGTTATGGCTGTAGACCATTGCTTCTTTGAGACAGGGTATCACTTCATAGCTCAGGCTAGCCTTGGATTTATGTATACCAGGCTGGCCTCAAACTTGCAGTTCTGTCTTCTAAACTAGGTGTGGTAGTGCACACCTGTAATTCCAGTATTCAGGAGGATTTCTGCAAATTGGAGGCCAGCCTGGACTATAGTGGGTTCTAGGTCAGCCCAGGTTATATAGCAAGGCCCTACCTCAAAACAAACAAACAAAAAAACCAAATTCTCCCTTTTAGATACATTTTTATTGTTGTTGTTGTTGTTGTTGGCTTCTCAAGGTAGGGACTCACTCTATCCCAGGCTGACCTGGAATTCACTATGTAGTCTCAGGGTAGCATTGAACTCACAACAGTCCTACCTCTCTGCCTGGGATTAAAGGTGTGCACCACCACACCCGGCCCTTCTAGCTACTTTTTTTTTTAAAGTATTTTTTTTATTCATTTTCAAGCAGAGAGATACAGAGAGAAAGAGAGAGCACCAGGGCCACCATCTTGTAAGTCTGGCATATGTGGGTACTGGGGAATTGAACCCTGGGCCTTAGGCACTGGAGGCAAGTGCCTTAGTCACTGAGCCATCTCCCCAGCCCTCTAGCTACTTTTAAGTATGTAATAGGATATCATTAACCAGAATTTATTGCTTCGCCTACCCATAATTTTGTGCTCACCAGCCTGTGCCTCTCCATTTTCCTTAGCTTTACATAATCAATACTGATACTTGGAAAATATGCCCAGTATCACTAAGCAAGAAGAAAAATCCAACCCATACCTCAGAGAGCCTGATGGTGGCACATGCTGTAACCCCAGCACTTGGAAGGCTGAGGCAAGAGGAGTGCAAGTTTGAAGTCACCCTGGGCTATATAGTGGGTCTGTTACCTCACCCCAATTCGAATGGCTGCTATCAAAAAGAAATAAATAGAATGACAGACGTGGTGGCGCACACTTTTAATCCTAGCTCTCAGAGGCAGAGGTAGGAGGATCACCATGACTTCAAGGCTACCCTGAGACTACATGGTGAATTCTAGGTCAGCCTGGGATAGAGTGAGACTCTACCTTGAAAAAACAAAGAAAGAAGAAAAAGAGAGAGAGAGAAAGAAAGAAGAAAGAAAAAGAAAACAATAGGGCTAGAGATTGCTCAGTGGTTAAGGCACTTTGCCTGCAAAGCCTAAGGACCCTGGTTTGATTCCCCAGTGCCCACGAAATCCATATGCATAAGGTGGTGCATGTGCCTGGAGTTTGTTTGCAGTGGCTAGAGGCCCTGGCACACATATTCTCTCCCCTCCCCCGCCTCTTTCTCTTAAATAAACAAGTTATTTTTAAAAACAATAAATGTTGGCATAGATATGGATATAGAGAAAGAACTTTTGTTGTTTGTTTTTGGAGTCAGTCTCTCTATGTAACCCCATCTGACCTCAAATTTGAGGTCTTCCTGCCTCCAGCTCCTAAATGCTGGGATTACAGCACGTACCACATCTGGAAAGAAATGACTAGTGGTGGGAAAGTAGATTAGCCATAATGGAAGACTATATAGAAGTCCTTCAGAAAGCAAAAGTAGAACTACTATGTGACCCAGCAGACCAATTTCCGGGTGTGTAGCCACAAGACCTGCCATCAGCATGTTGAAGAGAAAACTGTACGCTTATGTTTACTGAAGGACTAGTCACAGAGATGGACTCAGTGTTCATAAGCGAATGAACTGTTCAAGACAATGGAATAGTATCCTGCCATAAAAAGAATGAAATCCTATAATTTAAGACATGGATGAACTTGGAGGATATCATGTTAAGTAAAATAAGCCAGACATATACAAATACTTCATGATCTCATTAATTTTTGGAATCTGAAAAAGCTGATCTCATTAAAGTAAAGAGTAAATGGTAGTTAACTGACTTCTTTTTAACAAACAATTAGGGTGATACATACTTTATCTCAAAATAATGGCTTTCACTTAATCCCCTAATGAATGTATATTTCATTATCATTAAATACAAAAAAAGTCTACTTTTTATTGGAATTTCTCCCTGGACTCATGAGTTACCTAAAAGATGTTTTATTTAACTCATGAGTTACCGAAAAGATGTGAGGAGAGTATGGATACACCAGGGCCTCTTGATATTGCAAACAAACTCCAGATGCATGTACCACTTTGTGCATCTGGCTTTACATGGGTTCTGGGGAGTTGAACCCAGGCCAGCAGGTTATACAAGCAAGCTCCTGTAACCATTCAGCTATCTCCATAGCCCTATTGGGAAGATCCTCCCCCTTAACTACAGCCCAAGCCCCACCCAAGCCAAAGTCTGTCACCTGGAAAGAAGAAAGAGCCTGCTGCATCCTCCCACACCAGGATCACTGAGTTGAGAATTCAGCCATAGCCATATGAACACTAGAAGGAGCCAGCGGCTAGAAGCCAGATTTTTAGCCTGTGGGCGGAGCCTCTCAAATCCAGTAATTCCCTCCAGGTGCTATCTATAGCAAGACAAAATATATTAGAGATATTTTTGGAAAGGAATTGATCCATACGATGTCAGTTAGGAAAGAGAGAGAGAGAGA
>PVHP010009569.1:0-50097 GCA_004024765.1 Zapus hudsonius
TTCATTTTCAAGCAGAGAGAGAGAGAGAGAGAGAGAGAGAGAGAGAGAGAGAGAATGCACCAGGGCCACCTTGTGGGTCTGGCTTATGTGGGTCCTGGGGAATTGAACCCAGGGCCTTAGGCACTGGAGGCAAATGCCTTAACCGCTGAGCCATCTCTCCAGCCCACTCCCAGCTTTTTAAAAAGTGCTACTGCATACTTTGTGTGTGTGTGGTACTGAGGATTGAGCCTATGCACTCTACCACTAAGGTACATCCCCAACCTCTATAGACATCTTTTAAAGTGTGGGAGGGAGGAGGATGACAACATGCTGTAATGGTCAGACTGGGGAAAAATGGTTTTAGGACTTCTGCTGATGACACTATAAACTGGTACATTTTTCAGAAAGTATAATAACAAATCAGTCTTGGGCTTGGGGTGGAGCACTTACCTAACCTGTGTGAAGCCCTGTGTTAATTCCAGCTCACAGATCAAGAGTGAGGGAGAGAAGAAATTGCTACTATCTAACAACCCTACTTACTTAAAGGAAATGAAGCTAAGGAAGATATTCAACATATATCACAGAGAATGATTGTCATTGCATAATTACTTATGAAAATATAAATAAGGACACAATCTAAATATTCTGTGGTAAGTTTCATTTATACTCATATCAAATCTTCATGACTAATTTGACAGCTGTGTCCTCACTAGGTCATATGTCCATGAGATAAGAGCTGTCTCTGTCTAAACCTTTGGCAAAAAATAAGGAAAAACTGCAGGAATTAAGAACAAATATTGAATCTTCATGATACAATGTTAAGGGAACAAATGTAAAATAAATGTATGCATGGAATGAAATGGTAACTTATATACCCAATGGAAACTATTATACAAAATTAAAAACAGTTAAAACATTAATTAAAAACATTTAATTAATTAAAAACATTAGAATGGCAGGATGACTAAGTAATTTTTGGATTATTTTAAATATTTGCATCATTTTTAAAAGTATTTTGTAAAGTTGTTGCTTTGGAACCTCAGAAATGAAGGGGTTTTTTTGTTAGTTTGTTTTGTTTTTTAAATGCTGTTATATGCACTAAACTCAAGGGACATTGAGGAGCCTAGTCCTAGTCCTCTTTATTTGACTAAAGGTAGAAAGACCCACAATACTCATATTGCACAATCCTAGTTTCATAAAAGGCAATCTGTTTTAAAGAAACAATAAACCCTTTCAAAGACAGTGAATTTACAGTTTCCTAACAGCAGGGGGTGCCAAAGGGATCGCTATTCCCAGGAGAGTGGCCTAGGCTAGAGTGAAGCCAAAGTGCACAGAATGAGTCTTAGCCACCAGAACTGAGCAGCTCTCTGCACCCAAATAAACAAGTAACCTTTGGTGGTTTTTTTTTTTTTGTTTGTTTGTTTTTTGGGGGGGCTTTCCAAGGTAGGGTCTCACTCTAGTCCAGGCTGACCTGGAATTCACTATGTAGTCTTGGTGTTTTTCTTTTTGTTTTGTTTTGTTTTTCTAGGTAAGGTCTCCTTCCAGCCCAGGTTGACCTAGAATTCACTCTGTAGTCTCAGGGTGGCCTCAAACTCACAGCGATCAGCCTACCTTTGCCTGCTGAGTGCTGGGATTAAAGGTGTGCACCACAATGCCCAGCGTAAATCACCTTTTATCTTCACTTCTATTTGAGGCAACAAATCACAGGCATATCAGCCATGCTGGTGATTGTCCTGAACAGATAGATATCCTAGCAAACACTGCTGTGTGATATGTAGTTGGAACAGATTTCTGAAACAGCATTTTATATCAACCACCACTAAGAGTTCCAGTTAGATGTGCAGCTGGGTCTTGTTATGTGATCTATTAGCAAAGCCAGACATGTCACTATGTCATAGATTTGTTTAATAATTTGATGACTTTAAATATAACAGAATTCTTTTATGTTCAAATGAATTTTGTGTTATGCACTTATATACACTTTTCACATGAGGGTTTTTCCAGGCTTTACCAGACTGTCAATGGCAGGGAATAGGCTAAGCACATCTGTTCAGTCTAAAGGAAGGCAACTGAGAGGAAAAATCAAACTGGATCTGAATAAAGTTGGTGAGAAAGTATTTTAAGCATGAGAGAAAAGTGGCTGCAGTACACATTTTCATCTGCTTGAATTCCTTGCATACAGAGACAAACCCAGAGCCTCCAAGGCCACTTACAGACACATGCTCAAAGATCCCTCTCACATGCTGCAAAGCAGGGTTAGATGCTGGGGCATACAATAATGTACATGTTCCGACATCTTTCTGGAAGTGATCACAAGTGCACACCCTCCAGATACTGACTATCCATCAGATGAACAAAACCAAGTTCAGAGATGTAATGCTAGAAGTCAGGGAGAAGAAACTGAGAAAAACAGCAGTCAGTACTCACATTCGAACAAAGAGTGACTCTTTGGATGTCAAACCAGGAGATGAATACTTCTCAACCAGGGCCAAAGTACTGAAGCCAAACTTATGAATGGGCTCGTTGGAGTCCAGTGGGGGGAAATCCGTGTCCACCTCCCCATCATCTTCAGCAATGTGCAGGCAGTAGGCACTGACATTGTCACTGAAAGGAAAACCATAAAGGTGAGTGAATAAACATAGGAAGGGGATAAGGAAACTAGAGGGTGTGGAATATAACTGGCAAACAGCAGACTCTGACGATACAGGTGGAACTCCCAGCTCCTAATTCACGGGTTAGGGAGAAAACACATGGCAGTCCAAAGTGGGAAAACTACGGGAAACAAGGTTTCGATACTGTTATTCACAACATTTGCTGAGGCTCTGTTGTGGATATGATACAGAACACCTAGTACCCAAGATCACAGGTGAACTTTATTATCAGCCCTAAAGGCCACTTCTAATGTAACAAAAACAAAACAAAACAAACGTGTGAGAACCAGAGGCCCTTAATACATAGAAGGAATACAGTCCTGCTCTAGCTCAGGCAGTGTGCACCAGGACCAGGAATAGCCACACAGTTCTCCTTTCTTTGATGCAAAGGTAAAAGGAAGAAAGACCTGCTCTAGCTCAAGAAGTATGCATCAGGACCAGAATAATCCACACAGTTCTTACCCTGAAGAGTAACTAACTCACTAAGCAGGATCTGATTCAATCACCATGGATCTTAGCTGAATAAAAGCAAATGGCCCAATTAATCCTGACACAGACATCTAGCCCTTTCTATCACTTCTGAACATTCTGTATTTCTCTGGCATGTCCAGTCTGTACTAGTTTAGACTTGCCTAATTTAGAATCAACACATACTCCTCCCACCTCTTTAAGGAGAGTAAAAAGTCAATTTGTGCAAAAATAATGGGAAACAATACCAACATATAGATAATTTAAAAGCTGAAATCAACACAAACTCTTTAAGACAGCCTGCTCCAAAGCGGGTGTAAACTGCAAACCCACCAGCATTCAAAGGCCGCTGGCTTCAGAAACATAATTCCATAGTTTACAAGGCTGGAGAATTCTAAATTCTGTAGCTTAAATTTGGAGTTTTAATTACATGATTGATGCTTAAATTAATTAATTTCAAAGTGTATGCTAATTGTTTAATTGGTTGCTTGATCTATATAGATCATTTTTTGAATTAAATGAGTTGATTTACAAAGTTTATTGATTGGATGTGACAATGAATTATTTCACTGACTACCTGATTTGCAATTTTCCCAATTAATTCACAAGTCTTTCGCTGCAACTTTGCTTACTGAGAGCGAGCCTACTTCAGGTGATCTATACTCAAGGAGTCTGCCATGACCAAGAGATATTTATTATATAAAACAGGTAATAGGGACAGGTTAAAATTAATAGAAACTGTAAATTTGCTAAATGGATGGATAACAAGAAAGTAATCTGGCTATGTTTGTCACTATAAATTTCCTGTGTTTGCAGTGCTGTTAAGAAATTTAAAATTCAGGTTTGAATGGTATGGGAAACTTAGATATTAGCAGCAGGGTTACCAACTTAACAACAAAACAATTATAGAAGCAGATGCTCTGCAGATGAGGAAAAGGCCATTGTAGAATACTAAGAGATCTGTGGTCTGAAACTTGAGTTCAGAGCTTAGCTTCCTGGCTCATGAGCTATGGATTCAGAGAATAAGCTTCACCTTGAATTTCTATTTCCGCATCTATAAAGAGGTTATAATCATCTAATTCAGGATTAGATAAAATAACAGATGTGGAGCCCAACATATAAATAAAAATACATGGTAACTATAGCAAAGTCAGGTTTTACAGTTATGTCAGTTCTTAAATTCTGGCTAGTGCAGCAACAAAGAAACTGAACAGCTCAGTCCAGGTATGTGCATCTGTAAGGAGAGCTTAATGTGGTCATTGTGCTGCACCTTGGGGTTGCTGAGCCTCTAGGGTTTTATGAACATTGATGGGTCAAGAAATGGGGAGCACAGATTATTTATTACCATGTAAATCAACCTGAGAAATGTCTGTGATTCCCCAGCACCACAGAGGTTCAAGGGCAATAATGGGCCTATTGATCAAAGCAGAAAGCCAAACACTGATATCAGAAGAATTCTGCTTTGATTGTCACGGGATGCCCCCATTCCCCACAAAACAAATTCAACAGATGTCATAGTCTCAGATCTGAGAGTGAGCCAGTGTTCAATGCCAAGTGCTATTATTCTCTCCAACTTTTATATACAAAGGATGAAATCATTCATTCAAAAACCACCTATAAAGTATGTAATCTGCACTGCAGTCTGTCCTGAGCACTGGGGACACAGCAAGAGAAGGGTTCCTCCTATGTTATACAAGACAAATTAAAGTCTTTTTGGGTCATCAGTAAAGTCTAGCAGCCAACGGTGGTCCCATTACTTAGCTGAAAATCTAGTATGTTAGATAATGACTAACATTCCATACTCTATGCATGGGCTTCCTCTTCAGAAATGTGGAGCAGCAGAAGAAACAAGGGGAATCTCAGCCACTGCACAGAAAGAAGCATGTGATCTAGACCTGGAGCTGTGCGCTTTCTGCCTTGCTCATCACCAGAGTCCAAGTGCTCACTGTCTCTACCAAATTTTGGAATTACAGAGGAACGTATCCTATCTACCACATAAGGGACCTTATAAGGATTAAATGACTATTTCTTGTATAGTACCTGGCAAGAGAAAGGATTCTCACTTTGCTAAGATTTCTTCTGTAACTCTTCAACTTCTGGTGGAAGCATAGTGGACAGTGTGAGGCAGAGAGACCTAAAGCTTCTGTTTATGACTACCACAGTGGATAATAAAGAATTACAGAAAACTGGACTCACGTGAGGAAGTTAAATTTTAGAGCAGGGTTGGCATGGAAGGAGCCATTCTTAGAGGGACCATGAGCCTGTAAGAGGGCAGAAGTTTGAACAATAAATGGGTGCAAAATGGAGCCTGTGGTCAAAAGACAACCTTCGGAGCAGATGCCATGGAGATGTGGAAACCAAACCTTTGATGAGTATAATAACTAAATTTAACTTATGTCTCATCAAATAATTTTTTTCATTGGGAAAATATATTTCATTAAATTGTTGACCAAAATTCATTCTAAGCCTGAGTGTGGCTTTTATGAAGGTACTTCTAGAAGCCTGCAACTCATAGCTAGATGGCATTTGATTCATATGTGAAAAGTCAGATATGCCTCCCAGAAAACATTCCGGATTTCGCCAAATGTGATCTGGTGTGTGCAATTTATATTAATAAAAATTAACTCATCTTAGAAAAACATAATATGTACTGTTAAGTATGATGATCAGAAAGCTGAATGCCTATTGTATTGTTTTCAATGAAAAAGAAAAGAACACATGGTTCTGAAATATCCAGAACTCTCAGTACTTGGGATTTGGTGTTTGAGGACAGAATCAGGACAGAATCAATATTGAGAGCATGGCAGGTTGTTAGCAAGGAAAAGAGAGGGAAGGTACCTAAAGGGCTGTAGCTCAGGAGTTGACTCTAAAGTGAGAGAAAAAAAACATTTAAGACCATCACTCCTCCAAAACCCCATAAAGCGGAAGACAAAAACTGATAAACACTGCAAGGTTTGTCAGGCCAGAGTTTAGCTTGAACTATCTGGTAAGGAGGTGAGAGAGAGAGAGAGAATTCCAGTTAGAGAACATTTCTAACTAAAAGCCAGACGGCCATCCTGCTCTCTGTCTTCTCTCCTTTCTGAGAGTCTTTGCTTTAATGTCTTCAGATACATCAATCTTTTCTCTTTGCTGTTATTTGTTTTCATTTTATATAGTTTTTTCATCACTAGAGGTTCCACTTGGATTTTTAAAAACACTTTTTATTTCTATCTTCAAGATGTTCACATCTACAGCCCTATTGTTTTGAACAAGCGGAACATGTTTATAATAATATTTATTTTCTAATGCTGCAATTTCTGTAAAGTTCTTTGTATTGCTCTGAACTAGAGAAATTCTTTAAACAAATTTACTTAGTAGAATTATGAATTTCAGAAACCTACACCTATGAAGTCTGTAAACATTCAGTCTCAATCCTACTATCAAAACATTCACTCTCAATCAGAGGACCTTGTGGAAACATAAATGTGGTATTGCCACCCCATGCTTCAAGCCTTTAAACTGCCTTTAGAAGAAATCCCAAAGAACCCATCCAAAGTACCTGCTTCTGTAACACCCTCCACTGCACTCTCCCACCTTTCAACCAGCCTTCTGCTGTGCCAGCCTCACACATGGAGTTCCGACCCTACCCTCTGCTAGCAGCTCCCTCATCAGGCCACATGCCAGTCCCATCACTGTGCAGTCTGTCAGCCAGAAACACCCTGTTTCCACCAGGTGAAGTCACTGGGATCAGCTCAAGTATCATTTCCACTGACACAAATTCTCTGACACCTCTTGAACCTCAACTCCATCTCCAGGCAGAACTAGACAGACAGGCTTTCTCTGTGTCCTTGTAGGACTCTGCATGCTCAAAACTCTGGGTGACTTGATGGCAATAGAGGTGAGCATGTGCAATCTGGTGTCTCAACCATTAGCCTAAAGGGGAATTCTTTGTATCCCCAGTGCCTTCCATAGTGTCTGGGATGGTGTTAACAACATTGTACATGTTTTATGTAAGGCAAGAAGGGAAGGAAGAAAGGGGATTTTAAAGTGGTTATCATGTCCATGATGCTATTCATTAAGAAGAACCTCATTTCTTTGTTAGCTTTTAAGAACAAGTGAAATAGAGGCAGGCCTAAATGAAATTTTGATTACACTACTTGCATTCCCCACTCCTTTTCATTCCAAGTCACTTGCTAAGAGCATCAATGATCTTGGGTAGTCACTTAAATTCCTAGACCATCTATTACTTTCGGAGTTGTTTGAAGGAATAAGAGGACAGACACACTAAGAGTGCATAGCACACAGAAGGATGCACAGAAGACAACCTCTACCTTCTTTATCTACTAGCCATCACTAGCAGTGTGGTGACTGTGATCATGCATAGGCTTTCTTCCTCCTCAGGTCAACAAGCACAATGCTTACAGTAAGGGTGTCACCAGGATGATCCATCCAGCTTGGTAGTTTTTGTTCAGTAAAGGTCTGTCCAAAGCAGAAGTTTGCCCCTTGTCTCAGCGGACACTTGGAGAAGGGCTCCATAGCTGGAAAAGGGTGGATCATTTCAGTCCACATTCCTTAATGTTCCTATGCTCTCTCATTCATTCTTCAATTAATTCCTACACTGTATTATGAACTAGGGAATACAAGCCCATATGACAAACATGGTCAAGACTCCACACTCATAACTGTGCCACTACTATGAATCTGAGGTAATTTCAGCCTTTATTACATCCAAAATTAAACTCTTCATTCACCCTGCTCTGACTGTGTTTGTTTTCAGAACACTGTTTCAACATGGTTCTTCATTGTTCAGTTTTGAGCCTTTCTCTCTTTTTACTATCTCTATCTCATTCTAGATACTTCAATTAATAACTCTAAGTAGATGTCTCCCATTTTCACAATTTCAACTCGTCTCTGTCTCCTCTGAACTCCAGCAACAAAATACAAATGAGCATTTGAACATTCCTTTAGATAAAGCAAAACCATCTCCCATAACAAGTAGAGTCCAAGGATTTTCCTTCCCTCCCTCCTTCCAGACTGTATAATTCATGAAACAGAGACCATGCTTGGTTCCACTCAGTCCTGCACACTCAACGGAAGGCCTGGAATATAGCAAACCACTCAGAAACCATTTTTAGAATGCATGAGTGAATACAAACAATGAATGAAATGAGTCAGATACCAAGTGATTCTACACTTGATGGTTTCTTCTTCCATATTTTGTAAAGGTTTAGAGTAAAGCCATGACATTGATCTTCGTTTCCAATTTATCCTAAATACCTGGGGCCTGAGACAAAAAAAGACATTTGCTAAAGCAATGAAAAAGTGTAAAACTCTAGAACAGAAACAAGAAACAGAAAAAAAGATCAGTGGTCACCACAGTTGAGGAAGAAGGATGAATGAATGGATAGAGTGTAGGGCTTTGGAGATGCCAAGAGAGAAAGGTGGAAAGGCATTTCTGACCAGAAAACAACAGAAGTAGACAGAATATTATTGCCAATTAAAAATGTGAAGCCTGTCGGGTGTGGTGGCGCACGCTTTTAATCACAGCACTCAGGAGGCAGAGGTAGGAGGATCGCCGTGAGTTCAAGGCCACCCTGAGACTACAGAGTGAATTCCAGGTCAGCCTGGGCTAGAGCGAGACCCTACCTTGAAAAACCAGAAAAAAAAAAAAAAGTGAAGCCTTAAGATGCATGGGAGCACAGCTGGAAGCTGTCTCAAGGAGAAGGGTCACTTATGCTAATAGTATTATTTAAATAAGTGGTTCTTAATGATGATTCCAAGAAACACAAAGTAGCAGCAGTGACCTAGCAAAGGAAAATAAGATAGAGTAGATAGAGATGTGCATGCAGACAGTGCAAAAAGAAACAATAATGAACATATAAAAGAATCCAAACAGCAAAAATGGCTGGAAATATATAATGTATGGGCAACACTCCTAAATACTATAGAGCATCAGAGTATCACAGCAGTCTAATCACTTGAGACATCAACAGAGGACTAAGTTTTGCTGCTACCAGCACTGGCACAGTATATATAGTATGTAGAGTATATATAGTATGTACAGCAGTAGCCGGCTGTTGATACAGTGTAGTAACAGCATAAACACACATTTACTGAGTACTTTCCATCTATTTTCTCATTTCTTTTTTCATAACAACCTCTTAGTTCCCACTTCCTTTTACCCATGAGAATACCACATTTGTGTGGCTTAAGGGATTCACCCAAGATCACCTACTGCTGTGTTAATACCAGACTTAAAACCAAGACAATGGCTGTGTACACACTTTTTTGTGTATTTGTGTAGTGAGTGCATATGCAAGTAGCCACCAGAGGTTGACATCTGGAGTCTCCCTGTATCACTCTCCACCTCATTCATTGATTCATTTTTACCTTATTTATTAAGACTGATCCCAGAACTCACCAATACTGCTAGTTTAGTTAGCCAGATTGCCTCAGGGCTTTGCTTATTTCTTCGAACAGAGTGCTGGGATTACAGGTGTGAACCATTATTTCCAGCATTTACATGGGTGCTGGGCATCCAAACTCAGGTACTCAGACTTACACAGCGAATGCTTTATCCACTGAGCTATTTCCCCAGCCCCAGGTACCTCATACTTTTAACCACTAAGTTATACTTAAGAAAGCAAAGATACTAACACATGTTAAAGAACTTCTATGAAAACTGATTAGAGGGCTCAGCAATTAAAGATACTTTTGTGCAAAGCCTGCTGGCCCAGGTTCAGATTGCCCAGTACCCACATAAAGCCAGATACACAAAGTGGCACATGTGTCTGAAGTTCATCTGCAGTGGCAGGAGACCCTGGCATGCTCATACTCTCTCTTTCTCCCCTACTCCCTCTCTTTCTGCCTCCCTCCCTACTGCTTTCTCTCTCTTAAATAAATAAATAAATAAAGTTTGATGCCTAATGAGATAAACCTCTGACTATCACAAATCCACCAACTTCCCTTAAGGACTCTAAACAGCTGAAGTTATACTGTATCTTGGTATGCTTTGCCCTATTCAATATGGTAGCCACAAAGCACATGTGACTACCAAGCATTTTTAAAATGTGGCTAGTTTGAACTGAAGTACTATAAACTGTAAATAAACATTAGATATTAAAAATTTATTACAAAAGCAATATATGTCACTAAAACTTAATGTTGATTACATGTTAATATTATTTTGCATTCAATTAAATACATTTAAATTTTGAGTTCACCTTTTGTTAAATATATTATTTATTTATACGTATTTATTTATTTACTGGTGCATGTGGAGGTCAGAGGACAACTCTGAGGTGTGTCTATGCTCCACTGTCTATGAGCCACTGCAAATGAACTGTCAGACTATCTGGCCTGCAAGCTTTAGATTCTCTTGACTCTGCCTCCCACTGTCACAGGGACGTTGGGTCACAGAAGCACATACCACTTTATATCTGATTTTATGTGGGTGCTGAGAAACTGAACCCAAGCAGGCTGGCTTTGCAAACAAATGACTTCAGCCATTGAGTCATCTCCCTAGCTCCTACTTTTTGCTAATTTTTAAAAGTAATTACTAAAAAGTTTAGAATTACAAATATACCTCACACTTGCAGACTGTATCACATTTCTTTTGAACAGCAAGGTTCTATATGCTTAAACTTCCACTTACTGATCTTCCACTTACTAATCTTCAAGGCACATTACTTCAGTTTCTGGACTATAACAAACTCTTCTGGCTTTCAGTAGCTCACCTATCAGGAGCCTGACAACAATAGCAGCAGATAAGAGATCAGTGAAATCATGCTGAATGCCTAGGGGCAAGTGAAAGGAAGAACATAGGAAATGGGGTGGGTATTCTAGTCTACAGAAGTCATGATGTATGACTTAAAGTCTTCAAATAAAAAATAAGAATAGTCAAAATTACCCTTGAAAATCCCTTAAATTATCTATAAAGTGGAGTAAATGTGGCTTTGTATAAAGAGTGGGTGTAGATCTCAAGTTCATGGCAGGGTAAGACCTCACTGAATTTTATTTTTCGCTCACAAATGGATGTTATTCAAAAGATACCGTTCCATTCTTGAATCTAATGGAGAACTATAAATTAAGAAATGCTTCAAAAACTCTTACAGGTCATAAATAGGTCTGCAGAAATACAGCCAAGTGATCTTTAATACAGGAACAAAAGCAATTCAATGAAGAAAAACCTATTTTCAACAGATGGTGCTGGAGCAATCAGATATAAAAACAAGGCATATAGACAAAGCGCTTTCCATCAAAGTTACATCCAACTCATAGATCTTTTCTCTCTCTCCCTCCCTCCCTTCCTTCCTTCTAACCCCTCTCCTTCCTTCCTTCCCTCCCTCCTTCTTTCCCTCCCTCCCTTTTCCCCTCCCTCCCTCCCTCCCTCCCTTCCAATGCTAAGGATTAAACTGGGGCCTGATTCCTAATGCATGTTAAGTACTCTATAACTAAGCCACACTCCCAGCCTAGGACAATATATCTAAATATATCTATAAAGCACATAATTATACAACTTCTCAAAGAAAATATAAAAGAAAAATCTAGATAACCTTGGATTTAGTGATGACTTTTAGATACAACTCCTAAAGCAGGATCTATGAAAGAAAAAGTTAGTGAAAAGCATAAGATACTCAACACATCATGTAATGAGAAATTATGATTAAAACACAACTGAAATACCACTACACACCTATTAAAATAGCTAAAATCCACATACTGGAAAAACAAAGGTTGGTGAGGATGTGGATCAACAGAACTCTCATTGTTCATTAGTAAAAATGGCACATGCCAGCATTCTGAAAGACAGTTCAGCAGTTTCCTTTCAACATAGGCTTATGATGCAATCCAGGAATTGGGTTCCCAGGAATTTGACCAAAAGAGATGAAATATTATATATACACAAAAACCTTCATAGGACTGGAGATGGCCCAGCCATTACAAGCACTTCCTATGCAAAGCATGAGGGCCTGAAGAGGCCTGAGAGACCATTTGAGTTCAACTCCCAAGATCCATAAAAACAGGTGGATGTGGCCACACAGACTTGTAACCCCAGTCTTGTAGAGAGACAGAGACCCAAGAACCACTGGAGCTCATGAAAGAAATGGCAAGCTCTGGGATCAGTAAGAGATTCTGGCTCAAGTATGAACAGGCAAAAGAGCAATAGAGCTTGATAACTGCTGTTCTGCTCTGGCCTCTATAGGAAAGCACGTGGGATATAGTATGGCACATACTGTGCATATACCACAAACACTACACACACGCACACTCTACACAAAACATAAATAGGAATGTCTACAATTTTATTTGTAATTGACAAAAAAATTCCTTCAATGGAAAAACAAACTGTGAAACAAAAGTGTAATGTTACTCAGCAATAAAATGAGCCAGCTTACATGACAGCATACACCTACCATCTAAGGTCCTAATAAAAGGAAAACAGGAGCAAGATAGTTTTTTATAGGCAATCAGCCAGGAACAAGACCCAAGGACTAGGAGATGCCATCCTGCATGTGCTGGCAAAATAAAACTAGGAGTCCAATCTAATCTCATCCAAGATAGGGCAACAAGCAAGGCCTCAGCAACAGCTTCCCCAATCTAACACACCTAGGCATGTAAGCTCCTCCTGAGTCAGCCCCTTGAGTCCCCGAACCAATCACACCTGAGTCTGATATCAAGGTCCACCCTAATTAGATGTCTGAACTATAAAAGGGCTTGCCACGTACATAATCGCTCTCTTGACTACTCATTCTTCTGGCCTGAGTCAAAGTCTTTCTCTGGATACCGATGCTTCTTAGAATAAACTTAGTAATTCATTATTTACCCTTTGTGGAGTCCGTTTTCTCAGTTTGTTAAAATGAGTAAGAATCCAAAGGTTAGGGCTCACAGGCCTGGGGGGACCCCCATTGAATCCCAAAATCCTACATCACTAGCACTTAGTAGGCTGAGGCAGGAGGATTGCTTGAGTCCAGAAGTTTGTGATTAGCTAGATTTTATCTTAAACTACATAGCTAGATTTTATCTTAAAAACCAAAGACAGGGCTTGGGGAAATGGTTCAGCTGTTAAAGGTGCTTGCTTACAAAGTGTGTTGGTCTGTGCTTGATTCCCCAGTACCTACATAAAGCCAGATGCACAAGTACAGCATTGTGCCTAAAGTTTGTAGCAGCAAGAGGTCTTGGCATACCCATATTCTCATTCTCATTTGTTCATTCTTTCATTCTCTCTCTCCCTGAGGTAAATAAGTAAAAAATATTTTTAAGAATACAAAAGACAGAAATGTGCCTGCTAGTTTACAAAAAGACAAGAAGGAACCTTAACTACAGTACACTGATAAGTGCAAGAAGTCAGTCTGCAAAGGTTACCTACCTATGTGCTATGATTCCAACTAAACGACATAACGGAAACTGGAAAATGATGGGAGGCAGACAATAAGGCCTGTGGTTGTCAGAATGAGAAAAGGAAGAATAAATAGATGGCATACAGAGTTATTTTTAGGGCAGTGAAACAGTTCTACGTGACAGAATTATTAGAAATAGTAGGTGCTGGGGAGATAGCCGATCCCAGCATTTTATGTGAAAGCCAGGTGCTGCAGTATGTGCTGTAATCTCAGCACACCAATTACAAGATGAGAGGTGGAGACAGGAGAATCCTGGAAAGCTGCAGGTCAGCTAGCCTGAGCAGTGAGCAAGATATACTGCTTTAACAAGGTGGAAGGTGAGAACTGACACTAAAAGTTTCCTCTGCCTTCACACGTATGCCCATTCACATATACTAATACACAACAAGAGATTAAAAAAAAACTTGTACAATAGGAATGAGCTTTAATGCCAACCACCAACTTTAGTTAGCAATAATTTATCAGCACTGGTTCATAAAATCTTACCAATGTATTGCATTGATGCAAGATATTAATAAGAAAAATGGGAGTGGGAAGGATATAGTTGGGACACTTCTATGCTCTTTGTAATTTTTTTTTTTTTGCAAACCTAAAACTAAAAAATTAAATCTATTGAAAAGACTGTTTTTATTTTTTTTCTTTTTTGGTGGGGGGAGATAAGGTCTCACTAGCCCATGTTGACTTGGAACTCATTCTACAGCCCAGACTGGCCTCAAATTCATGAAAAATTCTCCTACCTCAGCCTCCCAAGTGCTAGGATTATAGGCTTGAGCCACCATGCCTGGTCTATTTAAAAGTTTTAACAAAGAAAGCAAAACATTTTTTTAAAATATTTTATTTATTCATTTTCAAGGAGAGAGGGAGGGAGGGAGGGAGGGAGGGAGGGAGGGAGGGAGAGAGAGAGAGAGAGAGAGAGAGAGAGAGAGAGAGAGAGAGAGAGAGAGAGAGAGAGAAAGAACCAGGGCCACCACCTTGTGGGTGTGGCTTATGTGGGTCCTGGGGAATTGAACCCAGGGACTTAGGCACTGGAGGCAAGTGCCTTAACCGCTGAGCCATCTCTCCAGCCCAGAAAGCAAAACATTTGTAAAAAAAAAAAAATCAAAATTAGTTGACTATCATAAAACCAACACTGATAGTTTTTATGAAAGAGCAACTTCATATGAAAAGTAAATGAGTCAAAAAAGAAAAGCTGGACAAAATTACTAAACATATCTAAAACAAAAAAAGAGCAAGACTAAAAGGACTGAAGAACAAAGAATAAGGGAAAAAGTTATAAAGTTCATTTCACTGAAGTAAAAACAAAGTCATGCACACATAACATATAGAGAACACATAGAACTGTCAAATACAGTAAAAGTCCTGATTAAGATCTGAAATACATGAATCCTTTCATGTACTGAAATATATAAAGTGGAAACTTAAAATCACAGGAGAACTTAACAGAAACATGAGAAAATGGAACTTTAATCCATATCCCTTATTCATCCATATATCAAATAGTGAAAAAAAAACCCTAAGATATTAGTAGTAAGTATGTAAAGATCTTGATGCATTAAGTATGCATTATGATCTATAACCAATGGACTATATTTTCCAAAACTTATAGAATATTTTCAATGAAATTAAAGTAAGCCATCCAAATATAAATCTCTAAACAAAAATTTTATAAGCCCCCATTTTTCAAAATTATTTATTTATTTACTTGGAGAGAGAAAGAGACAGACAGACAGACAGACAGACAGAATGAGTACACCAGGACCTCCAGCCATTGCATACAAACTCTAGACTCGTGCCACTTTGTACACCTGGCTTTACGTGGGGCATTGGAAATTGAACCCAGGTCATCAAGCTTTGCAAGCAAGTACCTTTAACCACTGAGCCATCTCTCCACCCCCCTCAAAGTTTTATAAACCACATTTTCTGATTAAAATTCAATAAACATGAACAGCAAAGTCTAAATTTTTTAATTTGGCTTTGTACAGACTGAAGTTATTTCAGTTAGTTTCTTCCTAATATCTCCCTTAAAATTAGTATATCAATAACCAGGAAACCAGGCTAAATTAAATTTCATAGTCCAATCTTGCACAAGAACTAACAGATTTGAGAGTAAATAAACCAAGAATTCTGGTCAAATTTTTCATCCCTTCCTTGGGGCCAGTCTACTGTGGCAGTTTTCAAGGCACAGAAGCACTTAAACAATACTCTTACACAAATAGTTTTCATGATGGTTAGATCAAAGTTGGAAGAAAACTACATGCATCTAGCAATCTGGCCTTCTGTGAATAAAATGTTCTTCCTTAGACCAACCCACTGGGAAAGGTCAAATAAAGACCCATTGCAGCACTTAAACACAAAGAGGCTAGAAAGAAGATACTCTGCACCACATTGCCCAACAGCAACGGTTCTCAGGGCTTTCTTTATAGATTGATAGCAAACAGCACTAAGAAATCCAATGTTACTAAACTGTAAAGAACTAGAAAGGACTACAGGTTATACAGATCTACTATGATTTGGTAACTCCAAATATACGTATAGAGCAACTGTTACAAATGTCAACATGCTAGGCATACTACTGAAGGCTAGAGATAGAAGATATAATCTCAACTTCAGAGGTTTACATATAATAAAACTGTTAAACATACCATTTCACCTTGATACTTACTAAGTTTTGGTCTGCCTTAGGTTTTTTTTTTTAAAAATCTTTAGGTTTATATCTTATTGTAAAACTTTTCTCGAAACCATGGAATTAAGGGAACTAAAGTATTATAGATTAGTAAATGAAATATATTTAAAATATGCAGAAATTCTTACTTTATGTGCATTTTACTGCAGTTAACATGTTTTTAAATATGTAAAGCCAAGAAAAAATTCTATCTATCTATCTGAGAGACAGTGAGAGACAGGAAGAGTAAGATAAAGAGAAGAATGGGAGCACCAGGGCCTATAGCCACTGCAAATGAACTCCAGACACATGCGCCATCTTGTGTATCTGGCTTTATGTGGGTACTGGGGAATTGAACTCGGGTCCTTCTGCTTTATAGGCAAATGCCTTAACCACTAAGCCATCTCTCCATCCCAGAAAAAAAAATTATAGGTACCAAATATGGATGATAGGCTTAGAGATTTGACCAAATTAGGATTTAAAGTTTTATAAGCTGAAGTTTATTTTTTTTAGTTGTGGTAAGACAAAGGTATTTTTAAGTATGCCCATTTGTGTATGGTGTGTGCGTGTGTGCACATGCGTAATTGGTGAACAGCCTTCTGTTATTTAATCCAGGGGGAAAGGGCTCTTTGGTGCATATGCTTCCAAGTTTGACGTTCTTTGTATTAAGTGGAGAAAAGGGCTGTTTGAGTGGTGGATATGCTTTCAAGTTAGGTATTCATTGTATTTAGTGAAAGAAAGGGATGTTTGAGTGGTGGATATACTCCCAAGTTTGGTGAGTTGGTTTATTTATTTAGTAGCTTAAGCACACGAAGCATTACTATTCCATGTGTGTCCCCAAAGTATATTTTCTTTCCTTAAAAAATTATTGTGGAATATAGTAAAAATGGCAATCCTGCCAAAAGCGATCTACAGATTCAATGCAATGCCAATAAAAATCCCAACTCTTTCTTCACAGACATAGAAAAAATAATTTCAAAATTTGGAAAGGCAAAAAAAAAAAAACAAACTCAAATAGCTAAAACTATTCTAAGCAAAAAAACTTATGCAGGAGGTATCACCATACCTGACTTTAAAACATACTACAAAGCCATAGTAACTAAAACAGCATGGTACTGGTAAAAAAAAAAACAGACAGAGCAGTGGAATAGAATTGAAGTTCCAGCCTTCAATGCAAGTAACTTCAGCTACTTGGTCTTTGACAAGGGTGCCAACAATGTATGCTGGGCTAACGATAGCATCTTCAACAAATGGTGCTGGACAAATTGGATAAAAACTTGTAAAAAAATGAAAATTGATCCACTCCTTTCACCATGCACTAAAATCAACTCCAAATGGATCAGAGACCTCAATATTAACCATGCAACCATAAACACCCTGGAAGAAAAAATAGGAGGAACCCTACATGAGATAGGAGTAGGGAATAACTTCCTGAGCAAATCCCCAGTAGCCCAGGAAGTGCAACATTCACTTAACCATTGGGACCTGATCAGGCTCAAAAGCTTCTGTACAGACAAAAACACCGTACTCAGAACCAATAGACCCCCATCAAATTGGGAGATGATTTTTTGCCAGCTACAACTCAGACAGAGGTCTAATTTCCAGAACCTACAGAGAACTCAAAAAAATTAATAACAAAAACTCAAACTGCCCCCTCACAAAATGGGGCACTGATCTCAACAGAGGAGGAAACACATATGGCCTTTACTCACATGAGAAAGTGCTCAGCATCCTTAAGTATCAGGGAAATGCAAATAAAAACCACAATGAGATTCCACCTTACTCCAGTCAGAATGGCAATCATAAAGAAAACCAACAACAATAATTGCTGGTGAGGATGCAAAGAAAAAGGAACCCTCATTCACTGTTGGTGGGACTGCAAGCTTGTTCAACCACTTTGGAAAGCACTCTTCAACGGAATGGACATAGAGCTACCAGGACCCAGCTATCCCTCTACTAGGCATCTACCTACAAGATGTCACATCTCAGGATAGAGACATTTGTGCAACTATGTTTATAGCAGCTCAAATCATAATAGCCAAGAATTGGAGTCAACCAAAATGGCCTTCCATGGAGGAATGGGTAACAAAACTATGGTATATTTACACAATGGAATTCTATTCAGCTGAAAGAAAAAAGGACATACCGAAATTTAGAGAAAAATGGTCTGACTTTGAGCAGATCTTACTAAGCTATCTCTCAAAAGAACAGAGAGCCAAACACTGCATATTCTCCCTCATATGCAGTCCTTAATCAGGCTAACCGCAAACTCTACGCAGACCAGTAGAAAGAAGTGAGAGGTTATGAATAAGGGGTAAGGGATGGGGGGAGGGGAATGGCTTAAGCATGAGGCTAAACCAAAATGGGTTCAAAATCAGAAAATCCACACGAACATACTGTAACCTATTGAGCAAGTAGTGGGCGTCATCTGGCAAGAGGGGCCATGAATAGTAGGGGAGAGAGTCTAAGCCTGTGAAAAATTGATCAGTCTGGCAAGTCCTGGTCCCAGTCACTGGCTCCTTCCCTCACTGAGCTGTTGACCAAAGTGACCCATGAGGTTCCAAAAACAAGACAGGATTCTGTCAAAGCTCTTGAATGCCCAACCCAGGCCTGAGGCAGGATTCTGCTGCTGAAGAAACTACAGAAAACCATCTATCAGCATTGAGAGACCCCACGAGGTCCAGAATGGTAACCAGCCCCCAGATGGTAGTGTAGTGCTGGAAAGCACTGTATAAGCTGCCAGGGGAAGCTGGTCAATGACAACAGCTGGAGTAAACAGACTACTGACATGAAACACAGTCTGCTACCATGAGTAGGCTGACCACACTTCCTACTGAGAGAGAACATCAAACCAGGAAAGGAGCATTTGTGCAATGGAGGAGCCAAAGCCTGGGGGAGGCAATCAACAGCTTTTAAATTTGGCCTAATAATCCACTTAGTGAGGGGGAGCCCTTAACTGGAACTGGGGACCGTTGGACCCAGCCTGGCTGTATATCTGAGAGCTAAGTTTTAATATGCATCCGGATGAGAGCCTGGATCATGGTAACTCATGCCTTTGTTCCTAGCACACCTGTGCCCCCCAGGAGACAGGAGGGATGGCTGACAGCCCTAAATCCTGTTTACAAGTGGTAATAGGTTTTACTCCTGCTGGCTGAGTTTTCGTAGCTGTGTTCCTGTTTACTGAGCCCCCTTTGTGTAAGAGATAAGGCAATGCAACACATCCCTAGACTGTATATAAGGTTGTATGCTAAAATAAAGTTTTGAGATCTGCTCAGACACTTCTCCCGGCTGCGTGTGATTGTCCAGCCGCAGTACTCACCTTTCCTCATGGGGCCTGTCTCCTGCTGGCCAGTGAGACAGGCTCATCTGCAGGGGACCAGGGATCCGTGACTCTCTCCCTCACTGCCCAACAGGGGGTTTAGGGCGATATGCACTGGGAGCCAGACTCTTGGGCCCCCAATGAGAGATGCCCTATGCTAGCTATTGACAGAGAGCCTACTAAAAGTGAATCTAGCTAATTCAGAAATGTGTATCTCACATAACCTATACTGATCTCACTCTCCAATGGAGATTCTGTTTGTATCTTTCAGAATGCAGCGAGAGCTGTGGTTCATCCAACCTTACCAACGAACTCTAGGCTGATAGCTGACATCCTGACAAGAGATGAGCCACCCCAGACATACCGTGGAGGATCCATATGGAACCCCGCAGAGAATAATGGGATGAACAAGTGACCCATAGTCACAGCCAATCAGTCAACACAGGACAAGCCAGTGAGACAGACACCAATGATTTTTGACACAACCTAAAGCAGAAGTACAGAGACCCCTAAGTTCTCAACAATAAAGCAGCCTTAATACTCATCCACCACGACTCAGGGAACTGAGTGGAAGAGGAGGTAGAAAGATTGTGAGAGCCTTGGTGGGGGAGAATACCCAGAGTCACGGCCCCCCTCAGTAACAACATACCAGGGCCGGCAGAACTGGGCTGACTCCTAGGCTATTCATGGTCCCCTGCCCCAAGGACTGATCCAGATTGCCCATGGAGGAGGATATCCAGCTTATTGGGGATGGTGAAGAGTGGCATTGGGGAACTGGGGATAACAACTCATTGTTTGCCCATTAAATAATGGACAATAAAAAAAATTAAAATAAAAAAATTATTGTGGAGTCCTAATGAATTCTCTCAGGAGCCTTCCTTCTTCCTTTTCCTGTAATCAGCCTGAGGTAACCTGTGGAAATGGTTTACTACTCCCCACGTAGAGAACCCCAGAGACTTTAATCAAGAGGGTCAAATTCTATGTCCACTATAGGAACCCCTGTGAAATTGCACAGGCCATCAAGGGAGTACTTATCGGAAAAGCCATCAAGTATCTGAAAGATACTACCTTAAAGGAGTAAGGCGTGCCATCCCAGTGGAACAATGGTGGTCAGTAGGTACACTTAAAGGCTACACACTGGGCCAGACAAAGAGTTGGTGAACTAAAAAGGATGCTGAATGAATATGCCTAAAAGTACAGAAAGTACTGCTGAATTTAAGGGATTACACCAAACATCTAGGTGAGCGCTCACAAGATACACCACCTCACTTGCAGAGATCATGCTCGGATTAACACAGACAGAAAAGGAACAAATTATTCCCAAACAAGAAGAGTAAGCTACATGGAAGAAAAAGATGTCCCAAAAGAGGGATCTACTAAGGAATATGGTCTACATCACTGTTGCGGTCAGCTTTCTAGTTGCTGTGCAGAATGAACCCAAGCAAAAGTGGCTTGTAGAGGAATGGGTTTATTTGGCTTACGGACTCGAGGGGAGACTCCATCCTGGCAGGGAAAACGATGGCATGAGCAGAGGGCTGGACATCACCTCTGCCACAGCACTGCAAACAGCGGCAGGAAGGTGTGCCAAACACTGGCAAGGGGAAGCTGGCTTATAACTCCCATAAGCCCACCCCCCCAACAACACAGCTCTAATGAGGTTCTAATTCCCGAATTGCCATCAGCTGAGGATCGATCTATCAGAACACATTCATTTGTTTGTGGGGGACACCTGGATCAAACCATGACAGTCCGCCCCTGGCCCCCACAAACTAATAATCATACATGATGCAAATACAATGTGTTCAGCTCAACTCTTAAGTCCCCACATCTTTCAATTGAGCCATAATACCAAAAATAAACCCATAATGGCACAGAACATTCACAAGGCAAAACATGAGGCACAGCAAAAACAGATTGACCAATTCAATAAAAGATTTAAAACAAACAGGGCACCATCAATCTCTAACTCCAAGCTCAATGATTCTTAACCAATAACACAAGTCTCTTGGAGATTCAATTCCACCCCTCCAGCTCGGCTACTCACAGTCCAGGAAAATGTCATCCGGTGCTGGCAGCTCGCCTTGGCACCAATCGATAGTCCTGGAATTCACTGGGTCTCCATTGCAACCCACAGTTCATCCTCATGGCCCCCTCAGGCTCCATGCAGGCAACCTTGCACACCTGCTTCACACGCCGATGGCCATTTTTCAAAAACAAACTGTGTTGCAAATCCAATGACCCTCTCTTTCTAACCAATCTCCATTCCACAGAACCAGGTGGGCTACCAACTTGTTAATCCAGGGGGGATCAAAGCATTCAGGCCCATTACTTCAAAGAGTCTGCATTCTTCCTGTTGTTCCAGTGCAGACCAGCTGGCTGAATCTCAAAGGTTTTCATCTCTCAAACGATTGCAGGTGAAAGGGCAGCAGTTTCGACCCAAAGATCTTCTTTCTGTGCCATCTCCATCTGCTCACACCAGTCCATCTTTACGTAAAACAACCCTGCACAGGTTCCCAGGACATAGGCTGGCAGAACACAGTAAGCCTCTCCAAGTTCTTTCTCACCCTCATAAGCCAAACCTCACAGTCCATAGTTCTCATTACATTCAGGTATTTCAACTCTGACCAGAATGATCCATGAAGCTGTACTCACAACACTGTGAGGCATCTCTTAGGCCAAGAGTTCAAATCCTTCCACATTCCTCCTGTAGATCACTTCCAGAAGACCAAAGCCACAAGATCAAGGTTCTAGCAGCAACAGATGACTGTCATGGTTTGATCCAGGTGTCCCCCACAAACAAATGAATGTGTTCTGATAGATCGATCCTCAGCTGATGGCAATTCGGGAATTAGAACCTCATTAGAGCTGTGTTGTTGGGGGGGGGTGGGCTTATGGGAGTTATAAGCCAGCTTCCCCTTGCCAGTGTTTGGCACACCTTCCTGCCGCTGTTTGCAGTGCTGTGGTAGAGGTGATGTCCAGCCCTCTGCTCATGCCATCGTTTTCCCTGCCAGGATGGAGTCTCCCCTCGAGTCCGTAAGCCAAATAAACCCATTCCTCTACAAGCCACTTTTGCTTGGGTTCATTCTGCACAGCAACTAGAAAGCTGACCGCAACAATTACATTATCTTAAAGACAGCGACCGACTTTACCCTTGTGTGAGCCTACTGGATTACTCAGCTAGAATGGCTTTCAATAGCTATCAGAGCATTTTTATACCCACAATTTATTCAGACAAAAAATGGAGTGAAGGTCAGTATGAATCTGAAAGAAGCCAGACACAGTGGTGTGCACCTGTAATCCCAGCACTCAGGAGGTTGGTGCAAGAGGATCATGAGTTTGAGGACAGCCTGTATTACATAGCAAGACCCTGTCTCAGAAACAAAGAGGGGGAAAAAGAAACAAAAAAGAATTTGAAAGAATAATTCATGTGTAGATTTAAAACTACAGCTAATTAATTGATTTCCTCATGCTAAATCAGAAAATGTGAGAGGGAAAGACTTCCATTCCACGTGCATCTACTTTAGAAATGCACAAGCACTGCATTTTTCCTGTGTCCCCAGCTCCACTGTGGAGAGCATGTAAGCTAGAAGAGGACACCTGCCAGAGAATAAACGCAGGTCGAAGCCAACGTAATACAGGGGTACCCTTTAAAGGACAAAGTGAAATGAGTAGTCACTGGAGATTCTCCTTCCGAGCAGGACACTTTAGTGTAACTGCGAGTTTAGTGACTGAAAAACTGGGAAGAAGTACCCAGTGGGAGTGGATAGAAAAATCCCAGTACCAGTGGTAGGAGACCTCCCAGTGAGTTGTTGGTCAGGGAGGCCTCTGATGCCCCCAAAGCATTATGGACTATTGTCAAGGCTCTTAGTTGCCCACTAGAATTAGATGGTGAGACCCTATTATTGAAGACATCACATGCTTGGACAGCAGGACACTAAGGATCAAGATGGAGCTGAGCTGAGCTGGAAGTCACCTCCCAGCTGACTAGCTATCATAGCGTTGGAAAGTGCTATGCAGCCTGCTAGAAGAAAAATGTCATCAATAATCTTAACTGGCAGTGGACCCTGCAAGCTATACAACTGGCCAACTAGGCAAGATGTTCCTACTAGTGCAATCCTGGCATGTCTGTTATGGAGGTAATCAACTGCTGGATTTGAGGCCTACTCCACAAAAGGGAAACTACTGAAAACTTAACCAAAAACCTATGGCTGGTAAAGTCATGAGACCTAGGTGGAAGCTACTACTATTGTTTGGCTAAATGTATTATGATACCCATAAAATTCTCCTTTAAATATTTATGTGTATGCCCATATATTAGTGTTGCTCTCAATTTTGGTTAGAGAAGCTTCTCTTTTCAGAAGGTGGTGATGGCTAGGAAGACTCAAAACTCATCAGTATGCTAGTGACAGTGGAGTGGGGTGTTCAGCACTAAATGAGGCATCTCTTTCACATCCTCCAAGGCTCAGGAACCACTATGGAAGAGGTGGGGGAAAGAATATAAGAGCCAAAGGAAGGGGAAGAGTGTTTTGGAATACTGTCTTCCAGATATAAAGTGACCACTGCATTTTTGACCTTACAGTGGCTGTTGTTACCTGCATGAGGCATGCATATTACTGGCCCCATCAACATGCTATCATGGATGATAAAAGAGAGGGGAAAATGATATCAAAACAGAAGAAAGACTAGTTGGAAAGAAGAAAGGGGCTGGGAGTGTAGGGAAGAAAAGAAGTAATAGGAGAGGATTATGATCAAAATACATTATGTACATATATGAAAATTACAAATAAAACAGGAAATAAATAATTAAAAACTGGGCCACTACTGATAAACTAAAATTCAGAGCAAAATTCTATAGAAGGTGACAGAACCTTAGCCTCAGACAGGCCTGGAATCAAATCCTTACCCTGCCATCTTCCATGATGGGTGTAACTTCAGCAAGTAACAACTGTATGGCCCTCAACTGTCCTTGTGCTGATAGAGAATCCCAGCACTCCCCTTGCAGGGAGCTGGAGAACAAGCAGGACACCTAGTATGAAGAGCTCAGCTTAGAGACAGCTCATGGTAGGAGTCAACAAGCATCTGTTCCCACCCACCTCCTCCAGTGCCAGATTCTACCAACAATAATCCTTACAGTATTTCGAAATCATTAAAATTTATTTTCTCACATCTGTACTGGCAAACTTATGTTGCACATACACTTCCTGAGGTAAGTCTGAGATATATAGGCCCCAGGTCTGGGGAACACTGCACTAGACCCACTGGTGGGGAGGTCTGGCCCAAGGCCAATGTCCGGCAAGACCAATGTGGCCACAGAGTGCCAGAAACTAGAGCAGGCAAAGAGAAAGGATTACTTGAGCTTTGGCTCCCGTCCTTCACTTGTATACTGCCAGCAGATGAGCCCAATGAGGTCTTGCACCCTGGCGCTGGCCATGGTCACCACGGTCATTGGCAGCAGTCTGTCTTGGCTTGAGTGCAGGGGGAGGTAGACATCGATCTTCTTGGTTGCAGTTGTACCTACATGACCCTGTGGACAGAGCACATGCATGAGTCAAGCATACCACCATGGCTGTGCAGACACTTGGCCCAGCCACAATCTCCTGGCCTGGCTCAGCAGTCACTTCCATCCTTTCTGCTCACACCTACTCAAGCCTAAAACACTATCTAGTTTCAAGTTTCATGTTTTAGTGTTTTAACCATGTCCAACCCACGTCCGATAGGCCCTGAATTTGGCCCAGAATAACCATGAAAACAGCCAAACATAAAACCATAAACTTATTTAAAATACTTTTTTGTAACTCAACTGTGCAGTTTTCGAGCATGAATTCTATAGATGACAACACAGTGTCTCAATGTCACAAGGTTGGACGTACCTGTGAGTTCTGCCAACAGGAAGGAAAACAAAGACTGCTCAGCAGAACAAGGAAGTGGTGAGCAGAGCTGAGGCTTGGTGTTTGGCTAGCACTGTTATATAACCCAATGTGCCCTTGGAGAAGACCCCACCAGATACTGGCAAACGGCCGAGTGCAGGCACACATCACCATGCTCTATTCTCCTTTCCTGAGAATCCTGAAAACCTAAATGTCAGGGGGTGGAGCAGGTATTCTTGTCCCCATCAACACTTCCAAACTACTACTTCTCCTTTCTGCAAAATTCCCTGTTCCTCTGAGGCTCAAGCCATCTAACTATATCATCTTCTTCCTCTCCTTTTCTGATTCTGTTCCATGCAAACTTTATGGCCATTTTCACTTCTCATTAAAGGCTTATGTTCTGTCCTTGACTTATGTGGTGTTTCTCACCCAGGAATATGTCTATTGCACAGGATGTAGGGAAGTGTCACAGGGAGCTGGGGTCAATCTGGAGCAGCTCATCACCCTTGTTCCCTCCTACCTCAGGTCACTGCACCATCACATCAACTGTTGCCACTACGATCTGGATTCCTTCACTGTCTATCTACCCCACTAGCAAGTTCTAGAGTGTCTACTTCAGAAATGTGTTCCCTCCAAAATGATCTTCACTAGGGAGAAAGAATGGTCTTTTCAATGAATGGCATAGGACAACTAGATAGCTAAATGCAAAGGAATGACTCTGAACTCCTATCACATATCATACACCATATTACTTCAAAATGGATCAAAGATCTAAATGCAAGAGATAACAAACTATAAAATTCTAAGCTAGAAACAGATGTAAATCTTCATTACTTTGGATTAAGCACTCATTTCTTTAAAATGACATCCAAAGTTCAAGCAAGGAAAGAATGAGATACCAAAATTAAAAACTTTTCCAGCTGCTGTAATGGGCATCCCGCCCCCGTCTACTTACCCACCATCCTTTCTCCCATTCCCTTCAACCATGTTTATTTTGTGTCAACTGTGCCATTTTTATTTTATTCCTTTCCCCTCTTTTCACAGAGAAATAAAGGTGGTGAAGTCGGGCGTGGTGGCGCAAGCCTTTAATCCCAGCACTCGGGAGGAAGAGGTAGGAGGATCACCATGAGTTCAAGGCCACCCTGAGACTACATAGTGAATTCCAGGTCAGCCTGGGCTAGCATGAGACCCTACCTCAAAAAACAAAAAACAGGAAGAAAAAAAAAAGTGAAAAGGTAACTACAGCCTGGGAAGAAATCATGAATCTAATAAGGGCCTACTATCTAGCATATCCTAAGAACTCTTACAATTCAACATAAAAAGACAATTAAAATAGGGACAAAGGATTTAAGCAGCTATTTCTCCAAAGAATATATACAAATGGCCAACAAATGCATGAAAAGATGTCCCATACCATTAATCACAATGCAAATCAAAATACAGAGATCTCACTTCCTACTCACTAGGATAACTAGATTAAAAATAGTGGCTAAAACCGGGCGTGGTGGCACATGCCTTTAATCCCAGAATTGGGGAGGCAGAGGTAGGAGGATCGCTGTGAGTTGGAGGCCACCCTGAGACTACATAGTAAATTCCAGGTCAGTCTGGGCTGGAGCGAGACCCTACCTGGAAAAAGCAAAAAGTAGTGGCAAAAATAGTTGCATAATATTGTAAGTCTAACAGTTAATACACACGTACACATGTGTGTGCATGAAAACGGTATGTGAAGATGTGAAGAAACTGAAAACTCACGCATGACCAGTGGGAATGTAAAATGTGGCGTTCACTGTGGAAAAGTTGGGCAATTTCTCAAAAAGCTAAATTTAGACTTATCACATCACCTAGCAATTCCATTCCTAGGTAAATTTCTGAGAGAATGTGGAAACACACATCTGCATAAAAACTTGGACACAAATGTTCACAGCAACATTATTTATAATACCTAAAGAATGGAAGCAACCCAAATACCCATTAAGTGGTGAGTATATTAAAACAATTCATAGAATGACATATTAATTACTCAGCCATAACAAAGAATGTACTAACAAATTAACATGGTGAACCTTAAAAAAATTATGCCAAACTTAAAAACAAACCTATTGTATGAAACATCCAGAACCATCAAATCCTTAAAAGACAAAGTAGTATAGAACAGTAGTTGTCTGGAGATAGGAAGAAGGGACAATGAATGGGAGGTAGTGGATTTGGGGGAATGTGACAGAAATGTTCTAAATTAGTGGCTAATAGTTGTATAATACTATAATTATATTAAAACCACAGACTCATACACTTAAAATGGTAAATTTTTTGTTTATATATTACCAGTTTATTATAAAAGGGAGGCATGGAAATTATTGTGAACATACATGCACACCTCTGCATGTTTCTGTGTTCTGAAGTGAATAGTAAAAAGGCAATTAATTCTTTGTGAGTCTCTTTCTTACAAGTGTGCCCCTGTGCACACTTCTGCTGTGAATAGTGAAAAGGTAATTCTTTGCACGTCTTTGGTGTGTTCCTGTGCATACATGCACTGCTCTGCTTGGAAATAGTAATTCCAATGGTGGAATCTTTTCCAAAAAGCAAGTATATTGGCGGTTTGGCAGGCAAGGGGTTAAAATGGAAATTGTGGCAACCTTTATGGAGGGGGTTTTATCCCCATATCACCTTCCTTTTCAGGCCCACAGTAACTGACCCCCCCCCCCCATCTGACCTGGAACTCATTCTATAGACTAGGCTGACCTCAAAGTTACAGTGATTCTCCTTATCCCAGTCTGGGATCATAGGCGTGAGCCACCACACCCAGCTGCTGCTCTCCATTTTTATTTCTGTTTATTCCTCCTCCTACTGAGGAGTAAGAGCTGAGGGCTGCAGCAATCACAGTATTTCAAGATGTGAAAACACAGTGGAAGGAAAATCATGAACCCACTTCATGAACTGCAAAGTGCTTCTATGGTACAGAACTGTATATTAGAAAGGGCCTACATTCCTACTCCATGATCACAAAAGGCTGAAAATAGATACCAAAGGGGCCCTAAAAATGAAAATGACTAGTCTAACAAAACAGGTATTTTACTGTTAAGTAAACTACCAAATGTGTGTGGTGCTTTATCTCATTTAATTCTTAGCATAGCTCTAAGAAGTAGTTCTAGCATTACCCTTATATATTAGTATAGAAAACTAAGACTCCTGAGGCTAATATATAACCTGCTCAATGTACCAGCCATAGGGAAGAGCAAAGACCCAAGCCAGTGTGACTCCAAAGCTGCTCCTTCAAATTCAGTGCCTTCTTAGTTATTCTACATGTCACCAACTCCCTCGATCCACGGCTGGAACACCTTCCCATTTTCCTCCTCTTTTCTCACAAACACACCAAAAGCTCTCCTAGATCCATCTCCCACAAGAGAACAGAGAGGTGTAAACTGCTCTAGGAGGTGGCTGGCTGCAGGCAGGACTGCTGTGTGGGAAATGAGGCGGGTGCTAATGGTACTTCCACAGACCCTTATCCTCCTTATTTCATAGTCAAATGGCAAGTGTGGGGACAACTATCAGAATAAATATGGTAGATACTTATTGAATGAACAAAGCACTTTATCATTTTAATCTTCTAATTCCATCTTGAGGCACTGATGATGGAAAAAAGAAGTCTTGCACAAACCCCCAAATTATATATTTTTTAATAAGGAGCCTTTTCTGAAAAAGTTCAAGGTGGTGGCAGTTAGCTCGATCTAATAGTCCCTGTGCTGCAATATTTAGAGGAAATCATCTAAAGCATAAAACAATCCATCAACATAATAGAAAGTAATTAACTTATTAAAAAATATGTGACCAAAGGATTAAAAGTATTCATCACACATCAAGGAAAGCAATATTCCAGAAGCCTAACTATTAAAAAGCAACTAGCAATAAACAAGGATCATGTCACAGTTTTATTACATGGCAATTTATGTGTTCCCAAATACAGGATTGAGGAAATGGAACCATACTTTGGGCATGAGAAGAAGGAAGAAGATAAATTGGTTCAGCTTTATCTTCTTGGTCTCTCATTCACTCAACTAACACCCACTGCAGCACCATACTGGGACCTGAAGATCAAGTCCAATCAACACAATTTAGACCACATCCTCATCAAACTCCTGGCCTGCTAGAGCTACTCTGTGCTATGTAGAAAGAACTTAAGGAAGGAAAAGGTGAAGGCTGCCTTGAAAACCCAGGAGTACATTCACTAAAGAGATTGGCAAAACATGTACCTTCCACTCAATAGAACTAGTAGCCCAAAGATGCTGACATTTACCTACTATATCAGTACACCAAAGGGGAAAGTTCCTTCTAAGACACAGTATTATGAATAATTTTAATTTTCTGCTTTATACTTTTCTGTATTTTCTATAATGAATATTATGCTTATAACTAGAAATAAAATATTCTAACAAACGGGAGCCGTGAGTTCCATCCCCACCACTGAAAAGAGAAGGGGTAAAAAAGAGAAAGGGGAGGAGAGAAAGAAACATTTGTGTGTGGTGCCATTGTTTGCTACTGGAAAGAAGTTGGAAAATGTAACTCAGATCCCTTTCTATGTCAGGTTAAGTAATTTTTATTAAAGAAAAATAAAATAATAAACCCACAGTCAGTTGTCCATGTGAAGCAGAATGTCCTTCTCCACAGCAGCCCCTAAGAGAGGGGAACTCTGATGCCTATTAAGAGCACAGTAAAAGTACTTCCTAAGCACAAGTGCAAATCACAAAGCCAGACTCTAGAGTTCATGTCCCAAAGCCTCCTGACTTAGGGACTCTGCAAATGTAGCCAGAATTTCAAATCCAATATATCCAAGAAAGTGTTCTTCCCCATCAGCTTGTCTCTCCTCCTGTATTCATTCTCAGTCATAGCTTTCAGCATCTGCTCAGCCATCCAAACTTGGAACTGCAACTCCTCTTTCCACCTCATCTTCTATTTCTAGATAACCTGAAATGTCTTTCTCTTTCCTAGCCTCATGGCTATCGTCCAAATTCAGGCTTCATCACACCCTTTTTGGAAGACCAGCATAGTCTTTTAACTACATCATCTCTAAAATACCTTCTCTGCAAACTGTCATCCTATATTGCCAACAGTGACTTTCCTTGGGTCACCATCATGCCAATCAGAAATTTAGTGGATCTCCCTTCACTCAGCTAGTACTCCCATTCCTCAGCAGTTGGAAACATACAGGTCTGTCCCCACCCCCAACTGTCCCCCCGCAACAGCTGCCATTTCCACTCCTTGGCATGGCAGTTACTAACACTGATGGCTTGGTCCCAATGTATCATTGGAAAAAATATAGAAAGCAGCAATTCATAGTAGACTTGGGGTCAGCTAGATGCAGACTTCAATCCTGGATCCGTATTTCTTTAGACCTTAGACTTGGACAAGTAACTACACTTTTCAGAACCTCTATTTCCTCACTCAGAAAAGCAACTACAATACATATGTACACACTTTGTCTGTCCCCTCCTTTTTTCCCTCCCTGGCATACACTGATCAAGAGATGTGGGTTTTCTTCTATCCTTCAATTCAAATGTTTTTTCTTCCAAGAAAAAGATCCAAAACAATTTCTTCTTCTCTGCTCCCCTAGCAATATGTGCACAGCCTAGCGGTTTCACTTTTCTCTGTATCTACCCTTACCACTTCCTTCTTTACTCTGATTCAATCGTGAATTACATAAAAGGAAAAACTGCCATATGGATTTTATCTTCTCTCCACACCCATAAGGCAGAGAGGTGAACTGAAAGCCTCCCTCAGACTGACAAGATCCACCAAACCTCTCCTGTACCTGGTAAACTGACTGCATTTTTACTTCCTCTTTTCCCTGTGAAGATCCCAGCATCTGTCACAGGATCTGACCCATAGTACTTATACACATCGATGGAATGAATAATATTAATACATGATTTTAAACACACTGCAGCATGGAGAGGTACTATTAGCCTATTTTCCATTAGAGAAGGAAGTTGTTTTCAACATTCCACTATTATAAGTTATTTTGCCAAAAAATTCGGAAAGAAATATGCACATGTTCTAAGATGTAGACTACTGTGTCAAGAGTTATAAATTCTTTGTAGCTTACTCTTTTGAAAAGTTTTTTATTCCAATCATGAAAAATATTGTGACCCATTGGCCATCTATTAATTAACTCCTAAGATCTAAAACCATAAAATTTAAAAATAACTTCTAAAACATACAATGTGAACAGGTCCTAATTGAATATATAGAACCTGAGCATGATTATAAATTAAAATATTACATATACCAGACCTTTAACCATGTATCCCACTTAAATATATTTGTTTCTTATCATAAAGCCAATTTCTAAATTATGCATCTGATACTTTCTAAAATAGGTAAACAGAAAGAACAATAGACAGTGCTTAGTATACAATACTTTGTTTGAGACATGTAGACAAGGCTGGCCTTAATCATGAAAATCTGTGCCTATGTTTCTCAAGTGCAGGGAACTGGGGCCACAGGCCTAGGCCATCATGCTTGGACTGAGATTAACAGTAAGTGGATCAACAGAACTAGGTCCTATGTACGTAAGCTCTGTCAGCAGGGCTACTTAACACCAAAGTCAGCCAATAATACATCAAACAGCAGATCTCCAAACTGCTGCTAAGTGTTCACCTTCTCTGCCAAGGGAAAGAATCAGAAAGGGTGAACAGTATGGCTGCTACGCCAAGAAACAAAGAGCAGGCAGCGTCCCTCCATTAGTCACAGCCACACAAGCAGAGCATTCTGTGATTTTAATAGAAAGTATATCCATGTACCTAGATAACAGGATCTTTAACCTTCTTTTTTTTTTTTTTTTTTTTTTTTGAGGTAGGGTCTCGCTCTAGTCCAGGCTGACCTGGAATTCACTATGTAGTCTCAGGGTGGCCTTGAACTCATGGCAATCCTCCTACCTCTGCCTCCTGAGTGTTGGGATTAAAGGCGTGCATTACCACGCCCGGCTGATCTATAACCTTCTTAAAGGATGATGATAATCTTACTCTGCCAACATCTTCCTCCCCAACTTTCTGAACAAGTATCATAGGATGTTGCGTTCAGTCAATGGCCTGGCAGTGTGTGACAAAGAATGAGATTTGGTACATGAGTCTCAAATGGTCACTTCTCTGGTGATAACTTGATGAGCTTTATTTGTTTACAAGTAACATTTTCAAACAAAATCTGGCCTAGGCCAGACTACCTAATTACAAGAAATGAAGAAGTTCTACGCAGAAAATAAAAAAATATCTCAATTTTATGGACTCAGAAAATACAGTAAGTTTTTTTAAATTCAAAATGGCAACAATAAGTATGAATATATTTTATGCAGAATTCTATGACAAATCCATTCAGAGCTATGGACTTGGCTTTGTAGTGCTATCTTAACCTCCAATAAATCTGGACCACTTAAAGGCTATTAAATTAACATTTTCCTGATCTGGCACCTGTGGTAAAGTTAATTTGTCAAAAACATTTCTGCAGTTTGTCACTGGACACTGTATTTTCTGACAAGTTTAAAATAAAATAGACGAAATCTCATTAATTTCCTCTGAATTGCCAACCTTAGCTCCATTAAGCTTGTATTCTCAAGAGCGTCACTCTTTCACGAGGTCAAGCTGTGGTATGGGCATCTGCAGGATCCTTGCTGTAGTTGCAGAAGCTAGAGAGGCAGTGCATGGATTATGAGCTGTAGAGTCAGACAGAACTGTGCTCAATCCCAGCAAGGCCACTTGTAGAGTGACCTGTGGCAACTTACTTAAGCTCTTTGAGTCATAATTTCTTATTTACAAAACATGGACACTAACAGCCCTTCCTCATGGGGGTTGTAGAGAGGATTCAATGAGTTGAATACATGTAAAGCACTCATCCCATGCCTTGTCCACAGTAAGTGTTCTTGCAGTGTTGGTTGTCTAGTATGCTTTCTCCCCCCTGCCCCACCTTTACATTTACAGGCCAAAATACAAAACAAAACACTGCAGTGCATAGACTTTTAAAACAGTAAAGAACCTAAAGGATCTCCCCTTTAAAATATTACAACAAATGAATGTTTTAAACCTATTCTGAAGAAATCCACTGATGCCACCCTGCTGTATTCTGCAAAACAAACTCTGATGGCTATAGACAATGCTTCCTTCTATTGAGGTAGCACTGCCCTGCCGAATTTGCCTCTCACCTTAGTTCTGGCCATCATGACATTTGAACAAGTCTACCTTCACTTCTATAGCCTCCTGTTCATAAACATAGGGGGGAAACAAACTAACAAACACCACCAACAACAACAAACCCACTTCTGTTACTAAGCACTGTGTGGAATGAGCCAGTCTTTATTCTTTCAAGAACACAGCACATCACAGAAAAATCATTTCCAATAAGTTCTTCTTTAGCTAGTGTTTCTGTAACTTTTTTCCCTCCATAACATTTATGGTAAATACAAAACTATAGTCTTAAGATACAAAATAAGAAAGATGGTTGTTGCTTCCTGGAAAGGGATTCTCTATTTAAAATATTTTGGCTTATTTCGGCAGCATGCCCCTGAACAAGGATGACATGCAAATTTGTAAAATACTTAGATGCTATAACCCTTTAAAAAATAAAATGCCGTGCTGGAGAGATGGCTCAGCGGTTAAGGCACTTGCCTCTAGTGCCTAAGGCCCCGGGGTTCAATTCCCCAGGTCCCACATCAGCCAGACCCATAAGGTGGTGGCCCTAGTGTGCTCTCTCGCTCGCCCTCTCTCTCTTTCTGTCTCTCTCTCTCTCTGCTTGAAAATGATTATTTTAAAAAATTAAAATAAAAAGCCTGGCAAACACACACACACACACCACATACACATATATATCCCAATGATATCAACTGAAGAACTGCAATTATTCCAATATAGGTAAAACATTTTACAAGATATGAAGTAAAGCATGAAGGAAAAAACCTGAAAGCCTATTCATACTGTATCAGGAACCACACAGTCCTTTTATCAGTCTGAAATGCATAAGACAGTTCCAAGGGCTGAAGAGATGGCTCAGCAGTTAGGTACACTTCCTGTGGATGTATGAGGTATATGAGGGCATGATGGGGCCTGAGACCACCTTGCCTGAGTTTGAATCTCCAAAACACACATAAACAGCTGGGCATGGTCGTGCACATCTGTAACCCCAATCCTGTGGGGAGCAGAGACTGGAAAATCTCTTGGGCTCAAGAATAGCATGCTCTTGAATCAGTAAGAGACTCCGTTGCAAGAGAAAAGCAGACAGGTGAATGGCCACTTCTTCTGGCCACTGGGGCTCTGCATCAGCACATACATGTGCATATACCACATACCACACATACAAAAAAAAAAAAAAAAAGATGGGCAGCTTGTAACAAAATCGGTTTCTACCATCACGGTAGAAGCATTCTACCTATGATGCTAAACCCCTCTTTGCAGAGTCAACACAATCAGTTTGGACTCCGAACCTGTTAGCATTGAATTGTGCAACCAGGAACAAACTTGTAACCTCTCTGAAAGTCAACTCCTTCAACTATGAAATGTGGATGAGAACATCTACATCCAAAGAATGATAGGAACATAAGCAGAAGTCCAGTGAGGCTGCATTACAGCTCAGTGCAAATCACAGTTCCACCAGGCATGAGGTCCTCCAAAAGCTCTGTAAACTGTTGCTCTAAGTAAACAGATTTTTGGACAAAATTTCCCTTCAAGCAAACAGAAGCAGAAGCAGTACTAAAGGTCATTTTAAAAGGGAAGTTTTGGTACTCTCTTCTCACCCAGCCTGAAGAGGTTACAGCATGCTCTAAAATTCGCTCTAGCATAGGTACAATCCAGCCATCTTAAAGCCATCTTTTCCCCCCATATTTATTGTAAATTATTAGATACATGAGCAAGTCTTATGTCTAATGGTGGTATCCCAATTTCCTTCCTCCCTGTTCCCACCCTACCGAGGGCCTTCCTATGTGTGCTTGCTGGACCCGTCCATGAGATAGGAGCTTATGAATTGTACGAGAGGTAGCCAGATTTTTTTTTCTCTCTCTCTCTCTTTCCCCTCCATGGTTCTTACAATCTTTCTGCCCCTTCTTCCACTCAGATCCCTGAGTCATGGTGGGTGAGTTTTAGATCTGCTTTACTGTTGAGGTCTAAAGAATATCTGGATTTCTGCTTTAGATTATGTTGGGTATCCTCAGTATCTGTCTCCATTATCCTTTCACTGGTTATCTGATTTGCTGTGGAGGTAGGTCTCTTGCTCATCTTGACCACTTCCTCAAAGGTTTCATTTGGGCTCTATATCATAAATTAGGGGTAGTTCATTTCCAGCCTGGGTGACAGGTAACATCTCCAGTCCTGTTAGTGGGAATGGGTTGTCCACTTTACAGCATGTAAAGTGTCCATTTCAAATTTTCATAGCCATTGTGGGATTCTTTAAAATCATTAATGCTACACAGTGCTTTGCATTTAATTATACAAACAATAGTAATGATAACACCAGGGTAAGGTAATTTGCATGAACTAAGCCCTATCACCTAGCATAAGTTCAGAGACCTCTTCATTATTAAATCATTTATATAATAAAATCAATATGCTTTAAAAGTAAAAATAGTTTTTTAAGACCATAAAGAAGAGTTACATGTTTTACACCCTATCAATTATCATAATCTAATGAGTCTTTAAGATTTAATATCAACTTTTAAAATTAAAACTCAATGGAGAATGTGTACTTGGCTCCATTACTAGATGATGTATCTCTAGAAAAGGTTACTGTACAGTCATTATCATACTCCTAAATTACATAGAAATTTTGGTACAGCCCTCCTACTACCCCAAGGACAATTAATTCTAGAGTCAGTGAAATATTTCAAGAATATAAATTTGTGAAAATATAGAAAGAAATAATTCGGGCATATGTATATTTCTTGGAGCATTTCAGCTGATTAAACATTATAAAACTCTTTAATGTCAATATTCACCTTAAAATTAAACTGTTTCCTTAATTTAACTAGCTTTTAAAACTCACAAATTTCTATACAGTGCTAGGTTCATGACTTAAGTGTTTTATCACTTTAAGACTCAATGTTCCTTAATGATATAATTCAAATTTTTCACAGAATCATTACTTAGTAAGTTATAAAAACCTCTTAAAATTAATCTTTCATGCACATGCAGCTTATCCGAAGTTAGAATTTAATTAGATGGCCTTGCATAAATGGGCTTACTACTTTATTTGCTCAGTGTATGTCTTTTCAGTAATTATAATTAATTCAAGTCCCTAATGCACCTCCTAGCAAACAATGTAAAAGCATCACACAAAAATGGAAATAAATAGCTTTGTACTTCTTCCAATTATGACATTCACTTTCATCTTGAAAATGCAGATGCAAGTAATTGGGCTGGGTTCTGCTCTACATAAGAGAAGGACATGCAAAGAACCCCAGTGAGAGGGTTGTACACTGGCAACATGAAAAAACTACAGCATGCTCCCTCCTTTCCCATCCGAAAACAGTTCAAATACAGCAAGTCAACTTAAGGTTTTCAGTTAACAGCTTGTAAATGTATACTAAAACACAAAGAGCAAGTAAGAGAGAAACTGAGTTATTGTTCATCTAGAATAATCCTTCCTGTTGGAAAGAATTACTTGCCACTATTCACAAAATTTCACAGCAGAAAAGCAGTCATTCAGACCTTCATCCCACATGTGTCCTAAATACACAATCAAGGGGAAAAAAACCAAATGATGAAAAAATGTATCGTTAAAATTGAAAGGACAGTAGGGTCTATGAGATAATAAAGTCAGGACTGATTGCCTTAATAAGTGAGGTGCAGTGATGCATGTATGTGACCCCTGCCCTTGAGAGGTAGAGGCAAGATTGCTACAAGGTTCAAGCCCAGCACCTCTACACAGTGAGATCTTATCTCAAAACACAACAATAAAAGATATCAAGATAGACAGACAGATGATACTGATCCCTGCCTGTCATACTACTCAACCAGGTAAATGAGCATAGCCACAAAGCACAAACTGAGCCAACCACCAGGCTGACAGTGTTGGCAGTCAGTAAAGCCAGCCAGAGGGCTGTACAAGACCTCTGTACTCCCTCCGGCAGGCCATAGGTGCTTCAGAGACCAAGCATTTTTCAGATATTATGTCATTTAATATATGCCCCCCCCTTAAATCCTATGAGGATCCTTCACTTCCTCTTAGAGCAGAGCAGTTCATTCTGTCAGCTGCTCCAGGTGTGGCCTGTCCCTTCTCCCTTAGCAAAACACATGCATGACCCACAGACCTGAAGTATGTAGGAAAGAGTACAAATGTTATGTTCATGTTATGACCATATCTTCAGAACTGGGGATTCCTGTTGATAGGGGAGACCTATGTGGTTGAGTGAGACCCACAGGGAGTTCAGAACTGCTCCTCCTACAGCTTTCCCTGCCATAAGGCACTTTTGGCTCATCAATAATGTACTACTGAAGAGGGGACAGAGGGGAGTTACTTCTGTTGTACAGGCAGGGGCAAGGACTTTTCCGATTTCCTTCTTTTGGCACAGAGAGGATGACTAAGTGTGCAGGGGAATTAGTCAGGAGAGAGCCCAAGAGGGAGTGAAAAAGATGTAACACCATCTGCCGGGTCCAGGAGAACCAGAATTCAGTGTCTGATCTAGTTTCATCCAATCAGCTGTCTCTGTCTCTCCATCTCTCTGTCTCTCTCCTCCCCACCCCCACCCTGGTATGCCTACCCCTTTCTGAACCCATACCAATCAGCTCTCTCTCTCAGGCTCACCTGAGCCTGAGGGTAAAGGCCATCACAGTAAGATTATAAATAGATCCTTACCAAGTGGACAAGGTCTCTTTTGTGGCTGTTCACCTGTCCTGAACTTCCAGGTCCCTGCTTTGATAAGCCTCCATCATCTCGAGCCTGCTGAGCTGAAACTGGGGGGGGGGGGGGGTTTGGCTTCTCCCATGTGGGCTTTCTACCCCTTCCTGCCTTCCACATGGCAGGAGCTCTCTGTACTTTTCTTCCCTTAATCTAATGAAGTCTAAGTCTTACCCTCTGTTCTATGGATTTAATTCTTTAAATTCGTAAGACAAGGATCCAGGAATATCCTAAATTTACTGGTTCATTGGCATTGGCAAGGAGTCCCAAAACTCTTATAACAAATCCTCACTGATTGTGTTTCGGGAGTTAAAACACATGGCCATGCTGGCTCCTTAAAAAGTGGGCCATTTTCCTTTTTTTTTTTTTTTTTTTTTTTTTGAGGTAGGGTCTCACTCTAGCCCAGGCTGACCTGGAATTCACTACCACTATGTAGTTTCAGGGTGGCCTTGAACTCATGGTGATCCTTCTACCTCTGCCTCCCAAGTGCTGGTATTAAAGGCGTGCGCCACCACGCCTGGCTAAATGGGCCATTTTCAAAGAGCAATGGCCAAGTACTAATTAATTCACTGGCCGAAAATAAGCCCTACTCTCTTGGATTAAGAGACAAATTGTGAGGTATATCTGTGACTAAATCTGGCTACCCAGGTGGCAATATCCAAATGTTCTTTGATAACAATGCAGGAGGAAAGTAACAATTTGGCCCCTAGAGAAATGGGCAAGCAGCCTATGATATCAACATGGCATCAAGCCCTAACAGGCGCAGCGAGGGACTGGGGAGTCGAAGGTCCTTCTTGGGTTACAATTCTCTGCAGAAATAGCAGCACAAGACTTGCTCACTTGCAGAAACTGACAAGTCACCAGGGAACCAAGGTCTCCAGGGTGTCTCCTCAGCCCCCTGGCATTCTTTGCCTCATGTTCATTCTGAGCCTTAGTCAGTGGATCTCCTCAGAGGTCCTAACTATGCCAGACACAGGGAGAGGGGATTTTATCTTATTAAAATAGATATGGCTAATTTGTCTTTTCAAATTCATTTTAAATTAAATTGGATTTCCTAGGAAGGCTGCTAGGTCAGTTCCCCTGCTGTGAAGGCAGGACAAAGGTTAATTGCACGCCCTTCACCAGCTCTTCTACTCTCCTGGGCAAGCTCTGATAACCTGCCCCAGAGGTGGGGAGGCTTTGGTTTATTGGACAATAATGTTACCATTTACTATTATGCCAAGAAACTATTCCCCCCCCCCACTAAAAAACAAGATAAGAATGCAATAACAAGAAAGAAATGTAATTATGTTACCAACTCATAGTTCTTTTAAAACAGGAAACCAAAGAATAACACCTGAACTATTTGCTTCCTTAAAAGGCCCCAATAGATGCAAAAGTGTACACCCTCCTGGAACAAACTGTTCTCTGGTTTCATTGTAAAATTCTATTAACACTCTCACTTAATTTATCTCATTTAGACTGTCTATGTTCATGAAAATTTAACCCAGTAATTCCCTGTTATACAAAGCATAACAAAGCATGAATACTTAAATACAATGTAAATAAAACACTTTATCAATTATATTTTTGTATTTTAAATTAGTGACTTCACTTAGCATGTCTGCCTTGCACAGCACCACACTATTTTTCAATTAAAGGTCCAGATGTTTCAAAGGCTCCAGTAGGCAACAGCAGTTATGAGAAATGCTTTATCTGCATCATAATCATCACCACCACATCAGCTCCAGGCTGCATTAACATATTCATGTTTTATTCCAGTTCCCCTCCTAACAGAGTGGGTAATTATGCCACACAGCACAGAAGCCCAAGCCCAAGAACTGGACCGTTTCCTTTTAAGCAACCACCTGAGCACCACATTTTCACACACAATCTTAAGATTTCTTGGAGAATGTTTAATTATTGTCAAACTTGCTTATAACCAAGAACCCTGACCATTTCAAATTTTCTTCCCTGGTGCCAGGGATTGAACCCACAGCCTTGACATTCTAGGCAAGCACTCTACAACTGAACTATACCCCTAGCCCAACACTGTTTCAATAATTTTTTAACAAAGAGTTAAGCACAGCTACCCATTATCTGTTATAACTTAAGCCATTTATTTCTTCTCTTTAATGCCAGAGTCATCTCTAGAACAAGTCAATTCAATTTTCATTCTTACTATGCAAAAATGACAATCCACCTGAGCTGAGATGGGGCAAGTATAGCAATTATCCCTGTTCCCCATCTACAGGAAGTAATATCAGAGCAGAAGAGAATGCAAGTCTGACAGGTGAAACAAAACTGCTATTATATTATTTAATTAAATGGCTCCCTTACCCCAAATAGAAGAAAATAACTTATAAGAGATATTCTTATGCTTGGTAAATACAGTATTATATATGGGAAATTATGGGTCTTCAACGTTAGGAGAAACCATAACAAGATTAACTTCAATCATGTTTTTTAAATTATTCTACAAATTTTTTAGTTTGAAGTATTCCAAGAGGAGATGTTCTAATGAACATATATTCAGAAGATAAATGCCTTTACAAATATTAAAGCCTCAGACAGGTCAAACCTGACAGGGTACACCTCAGCATCTGAAGGCAGAGAGCATCCGCTCCTTCCTGAAAAAACCTTAGGTGGAACATTTTTAATACATCACCGTGTCACTTTTTAATGTGCCCCAATCTATTAACCACATGGCAAACTAACAGGGATTTTTAAAATATGGGTTTTATGGCTTTGTGCTGGTGATTAATTAAATAAATAGCCACCATTTCACAAATCATCCCTCTAATTAGTCTAAAACAGACACTTTGCATTCACTGGCATTACTGCCATCTGAAGCTCACAGAAGGGCAGGAGCAGCACGGGCGGCCACATCCCGCACTCTGAGCCCATTGTTGTGGCTCACGGCTGGCATCCCACCCTGCCACCCAGAGGCAGAGGTGCCATCTTTGCAGGTGCTGCAGTCAGCTGGAATTTGACTCCAGCTGCTCAGAAAAGATGTTCTCCTTAATTATTCTCTCTCACCCTAAAGGAAACAATGAACAACAAAGGAAGCACAGAAGAGGGTTTACCAGCAAGGCTCAGCTCCTGGAGGAAAAGAGGAAGTTGGTTGACTCAGGCTAAGAAGAGTACTAGGTCAAACCAGCTTTGCTCAGAACTCAATTCATTATCTTGAATTCAGATATTAGCAATTATTTCCAAATCTGATTAGTTAAGAGACTGAGGTCACTGTCTTGGAAACTGATAGGAATTCAACCTTAGTTGTTTTAGTAGTATTTTCTTAAAGATAGTAATTCCTCTGAAAGCAAATTAAACTGAGATATAATTTTTAGTGTCAGGAAAAAAAAATCAAATGGGAATATATCAAGAATCAGATTTCCTTCAGGAACTACATTAAGTAGTTTCCTAATCTTTTAAAGCTCATTAGTAAGGGAAGGGGAGAGAAGGAGAGGAAATGATGAAGGGTGGGAAAATTCAGTAGGACTGCCCAAAATACATTATTTGATAGAACAGGCTGTTTTCACTTTCCATCTTTAAAAACGTTTCTAGAAGGAAGATAATCAACAAAAACAAATGATAACTTCAAAATGCCGGAAAAAAAAAATCTTTCTATTAGTGACAGGAGAAAATGGGGTGGTATAGTAGAAAAGACCTGGACTCTGAAGCAAGAGAGACTCCAAAGAGTCTTATTCCTTTAGCAGAGTCATGTGACTAATCTAGCTTTAAAGGATTCTACACCTCTCCTCATTAATTACAGGGAAACTGTGACTCTCCAAGTATATTCCTGGAAAATACAAAAAAAAAAAAAATAGTGGTTGTTAGAAATTTCATGAGTTGAAAACTGTGCTGAAGTCACATGGACATAGAACAGAGAATCATGTTTGCAGTTCTGAAAACAAAACAAACAAATCTGCAACTGAGGAGTAACATGGAAGTTTCTCTAGCTCTGTGTGGAATGGTGGGAAAGATGTTTGAGTCTTTTCCTTCGTGTAGCAGAAACTGAAAAGAATGGCTGGGGTTTTTGATTCAATACTTGGGCTTGAATTCTAGCTTTTTATTTACTAGTCATGTAACCTCAGGGAAGTCCAGTCATCTTTCTAATCCTCAAATGAGGATAATAATATATACTTTCCAGGGAAGCTGGGAAGGATGAAAAAACACAGTACATATTCTGGCATACAGTAGACATTCAAGTAGCTTTTATCATATTCAGTTGAATCACATGAAACTGCTGGCATTCAATCATTTATGACCTACAAGATTGCAATTTCCATATTCCATAGTGACTGAGACAATAAGTATGATGAGCTGGAGAAATGAGTAAAAATCCTCAAAAATGTTATGAATTTGGCTCAAATTCATATCAAAAGGAGACAACCAAGATATAAAGGTATTCTTAAAGGACTGGCTCTTGATTCCAACAATACAGCAGCCAGGGTTTATTAAAGGTTCACTGTCAGTCAGACACTAGTCCATGCATGATGTCCACAATGCTGATATAAAATCAGAACATGGCTCAGTGAAACAGAGTCACCTGTTCTTCCTACACCCAGTGCGGATGTAAAATCTCAACATGGCTCCATGAGGCAGGCTCACCTGTTCTTCCTACTTTACAAGGAAGCTTACAGAGGTAACCCACCAAGGTCACAGAGCTCATGAAGGTGGGATGACAGCCTAGGGCTGTCTAACTCCAGAGCCTGAGTTCTCACTCATCACTTAAAAGTGCCTCTCCATAGTACAAAGCTAATTATTTTGTAGTCAATAAGGCTGTGTGGAGACAAAGAGCAAACAATTCATAAATCAATGCATGGGCCTTCCAAAGGACACACAAGTCAGTGGGCCAGGGAGCCTCAATAGTGGAGGGATTTCGTACTCAGGTCTGCACAGACTGGAGTAAAGCTGTATCCAACAGTCTTCTGTAACCATGCCATCTAGCACACTACTTTCTAGTTAAAGTCTTATTTAAAAAGAAAAAAAAAATGAGGCTGGAGAGATGGCTCAATAGGTAAGAGCACTGCTGTGCAAGCATGATGACCTGAATTTGGACCCCTAACACCCATGAAAACCCAGTGCTGACAGGAAGCTGAGAAAGGAAGATTGTTAGGATTTGCTGGTCAGCCAGTGTAACTGAAAAATGGTCTCACTGAGAGACCTTGTCACAAGGAAATAAGGTTCAAGAGTGATAGAGGAGATCCTCCTCTGGCCTCATCACATGTACACCACAAATAAAACACAAACACACACACACACTCAAAATTTTAAAAAATAAAGAAAAATCCAATATACTTCCAAGTTTCCAGGAAAAATCCTGACATTTTAATCAAATAGCTGCTGTGTTCCCATTCTGTTACAGGCAAGCAAGCCTTCTGTATGTGACAAAAACAGCAGCTTTCTAATTGTTCCTTTCTTCATTCACCTACATCGCTTACTTCCTGAACACTTGGAGATACACAGTAAACAAGAGAAAAGAAGCTGGCAGGCACTGACAGTGGCAGAAAGAATCTACCTACCCACCCCCCATAAAGCCTTTCAAAGGCAACATACTGAAAACAATCACACTTGCGTTTAAGACTTCTTGGGCCACCTGAATGGCACTAAAATCTACCAAAGAAAAAAAGAAGATGTTTGTGCTAAGTCAGAAAGTGGAGATATCAGCATTTTTGCCTGCAGACCATTATTTGTGCTCTCCAGGCAGCACTGATAAAGCATCTGCAGAGCTTCTTGTGCACAACCCCTGCTCAGCCAGGCCCTGCTCAGGGGCTTCCCTAGGGTTTTCTTTGCAACAACGGTAGTGGAGACTCTGAAAAGAGCCCAAAGGAGCCTCCTTAACTTTCCTGTAAACTGATATTTTCATAGAGATTAAGACAAACGTTTCAAATAAGTCAATTTCCTTTACTAAAAACCAAAGTGACAATAGTAATACCAAGAGAAATCTACACAGACAATGATAAAGATGTACTTCTCCCATCTCTTGATAAAAAAATATAGAGCAAAAGGTTAGATAGAGGTGGGCAGCTGATTCCCTCATTTCCAACAGGATTCCCTAGAGCCTAGCTACAAAGTCAGAGAAGTAGATGGCAGAAGGACATGCCTAACACTCCTACTGTCTGACAAGGGCTCATACTGCACGGCATGTGCCTTTGCACTCCTACTGATCGTGAACTTGTCCACTATGAATGCAGCTGTGTCTCCTTTCTAAGGGGGCACTTTCAGAACTCTCATTACTTTTTAAGGTAGTGAGAATAAAAATACCTAACTATTTTGAGATCCCTGCAGAACCAATGGAGGCCTCTTTGACACACTAAGATTTCACCCCAGGCCTCTTTTCCCTTGTTGACTGTGTTGTATATTCTTTCAGTATAACAGAACAGAGATTTAAGTATGGTCATTTGCTGGGCTTAACAAATCAGTGAACTAAAGGGTGGTCTTGGTGTTGTAACAGGATAGCTGGGGTTCCCAGAAGGTTGGGGTTACCAGCTAATTTCAATGCACCTTAAAACTACCCAGATTCTTGTCTATAAAATTACAGAATTAAAATTATAGACCACCAGAGGATAAAGTATAGTGGGAGACTTTATTTAAAAGGAAATCAGAAGTTACAGAGATCTCTAGCCACTAGTGTAGAGAGAACACATGGGAGAGGTTTTAGCCACATAAAATCTGTGCTGGTCAGCCAAACAAACAAAAAAGGAAAGATATAAAAGGGCTCCCATCATAAGGAAACAAGGTTCACATGGGAAAGAAGCCGAGCCTGGTCCCCTTACCCAAGGCCTGGAGCCTGGAGACTCAGATGTCCCTCTGTTGGCAAGACATGTGGAGAAAAAGAGAAGGAATTTCCTGTTCCAGTGACTATATTCCCTGGCCCAGGTGAGCAGAGAGAAAGTTGGTTGGTTTACCCTTGACCAATCAGTTTCAGGATTAGGTTTGAACTCTAGTTAGAGATACCTCTCACTCAAGGGGAAGGGGTCAGGCATGAGATACGTGGAACCTGCCTGAAAGTACAAGTTTAAGGACACTCCTGGTTACCTTGGGAGGTCCCAATCACCCTAACCTATCACACACGTGTGTGTGTGTGTGTGTGTGTGTGTGTGTGTGTGAGAGAGAGAGAGAGAGAGAGAGAGAGAGAGAGAGAGAGAGAGAGAGAGAGAGAGAGACTTTTGAGCTAACTTCTTCATTGGCCTCCCCAATGCTGGGACCTAGACCTAGACACATAAAACATTCATGGTGACAGGGACAGAGGCTATATATGTGGACTCAACAACAAGGTCTTTCACTTTCCAAGGCAAATACTTCCCACTGTCAAATGTCTACCTCCCAATAAGAAATACCAATGCTGAGCCTCTAATACAGCATCATCCTTTAGGGAGACCAACCAGCCATTTGGTGCCAGATCGATACCTCACTAAGTCTTGGCAGAGACCAATATATATGGATTTACAATTACTGATAGTAGTGCTTGAACAAGCACCACGTCCCAAAGCATCTAGTTTACCAAGATGGCAGTTTGCACAATAGAGCACCACTTTGAAGAACCCACTTCCTAGCAAAGGAGGGGTGGTAGTAGCATATAGCCTGGTCATTTAGCACACCACACTACCCAAAAGCTGGAAACCTAGCAGTGTGATTGAGTAACATAGTAAGGATAAAGATGAGCTCAGAGATGACACAGCCTAAGAGGCAAGATGCTGACAGTCACCCTATGAGGCGAGGTGGTAACAGACTAAAAACACTGAGGGGAAGCAAGAATGTTCCCATGTACCATCACCCTTAGTGATCCACATGAGGAATCTGCACCCATCCCTACTGCTGATTAAGGAGCCTGACTCTCAATGGGAGAATCTGCTTCCACCCAGAAACAGCAAGAGTTACACTAAATGTTAAAACTGCCCAAGCTCCTTATGTCAAGGGCCATCGGTCAATAAGAGAAATCACTATCCTGACAGCAACAATTGACTCTCTCACAGAGAGCATAAAGCTCCAGCTAAACAGTGGAGGTAGTAAGGCACATGTATAGCTAGTACATTTCAGAGGCATGTCTCATTATTCTTTTACCCAATGTTGAGGGTGAATGTACAAATGATGCAGCCACAGCCTAAGATGGGCAAATGGAGACTTGGACCCTCAAGGAAAAGGGCCTAGACTTAGGGCCATCGCACCATGTATGCCTTTTAGGCTAACCGAAATACTAATCGAGGATGAGGAAATCAGGACAGACACTTAAAGAGATGAATATCAGCTATGGCTTCAAGACAGGCTGCAGAAACACCAGCTGTGGTTTATTCTATTAGTCTTTGTTTATGTGCCCCCCCAGGAGGTCCAACACAGACCTGCAAGTATGGTTCAAGAGCTTGTGCAAAGCAAGTAAACTCAAAGCAGAACTCAGGATGGGTTAGATTAGCACAGTCACTAACTATACTACCCTGATCCCCTCTTCAGGAAGAAGGACACATTTCCCAACTGCTGGGAAAAAAAGGTGGCTAATGCTATCAACTGCTAGTCCTTTCCTGGAATTGAGCTGGCTAAAAGAGCCTCCTTGACCAAGGTTACACCTCCTTCTTCTTAGGGTAGGTAGCATACAAAGACAGGTTAGATATAAGAGCACAGAGGCCAGACTCCCTTTCCCCAACTGAGCACTACTCTGAAAGGTGACCTAAGCTTCACATTGGCTCCACGGTATCCTATCTCCTGGCTGTGACTACACCACAGTCCCATTCATTCCACCCTACCCAATCATGCTTTCTTCCCTCCTTCCCTTCTTCCTATCCTTTCAGGAGAATGAGGCTGTTTCCCAGACTGATCTCAAAAGAAGCATGTGTCACTATCACTAGCTAAAATCCTATTGTCTCACCAATATGGGTCCAAAATAGCTCCCTAACACCTTTCCTGCATCCTGATCTCCATTCTGGAATCTGCTTCCCAGAGAAGCAAACCTCTGGCAAATTTTACCAATGAGTTCTATCAAACCTTCAAAAAAACAATTAAGTTATTATTACTTATACTGTTAAATGGGATTTTAAAAGATCAAGCTTAAATCCATGAATCTATTAAAGCCTCCATATCCAAGCCAGGAATTTTTTTTATTTAAAAAAATTGGTATTACTGGTATAGATCAAATTTAGGACTCGGGGCTTCACTAGACAAACCCTCTACCACTGAGCTACACATTCCAGATAAAATTTTGAGACTCAAGCCTCCCTGTGTTGCCCAGACTGTTCTCAAACTCCTGGGCTTGAGGGATGCTCCTGTCCCAGGCCCTCAAGAAGCTGGGAATACAGTTGTACACCACCATACCTGGCTCAAACCTTAGAGCACAGATAGGCCAAATTTTCTTGAGAACAAAGATGTAAAAGTCCTCAAGAATATATTAGCAAACAATGCAGGCAAGGTGATAGAAGCCTATAATCCAACATTCAGGAAACTCAGGCCAGAGGACTTCGAGTTTAACACCATGAGACCCTATCTCCAAAAAAAAAAAAAAAAAGTGAAGAAGGAAGGAGGATAGGGAGGAAGGGAGGGAAGAACAGGGGAAGAGAAGAAATAATTAGCAAACTAAGTCAGCCTCATCTAAACTAGGAGAGTTGATGATGAAAGCTAAGTTTATCAGATCAGTCACAAGGCTGCTTTAACATAACATAAGAAAACAAATTATGGTAATCAATCATAGTAAGAGACTAAGTCATGTGGTCATCTATACAAATATGGAAAAAGCACTCATACATTCAACATTCACTCGTGACTTAAAAAGTAATAATTTTCTTGGCAAACCAGGAAATGAAAAGCTCTTCCTTAACTCAACATGGACCATCTACTAAGATAGCAAACATGTGAGTTAATAGTAGAACATTAAATGTTTTCTTTCATATCAGAAACAAAACTATTTGCAATGTGGTATTCGAGATTTTAGCAAACCGCAAAGCAAGAAAAGGAAACAAAATTACAAGAATAAGAAAAAGACAATAAAACCATTATTATATGGAAATGACAGACTCCATAGAAAATGTTTTTGGTAAAATAAATAGGACTAAAGAATTTATTAAGGTCCTTTAAGTCAAATCAATGTAGAAGAATCAAGTGCATTTCTGTACATCAGCAATAAGCAGGAAAACACTACTTCGTTAAAACACAGTGAGAGCTGGAGAAATGGCTCAGTGGTTAAAGGTATTTGCTTGCAAAACCTACTGGCCTGGGTTCAATTCTCCATTACCCACATAAAGCCAGATGCACAAAGTAGTACATGTGTCTGGAGTTCTTTTGTACTGGAAAGTGACCATGGAGCACCCATACTCACTCCCATCCTCTCTCCTTCTAATAAATAAAAAAATAACTAAATAACAGTATTTAAATTTTAAAAAACACAATGAAAGTAGAATAAAAAATCTGAGTGTAGTGGTACATACTATAATCCCTACACTGAGGTGTACACTGAGGTAGCTGAGGCAAGAGGAACACAAGCCAATCTATCTTGGCTACAAAGCAAAACCCTATCATAAAAAAAAATCTTTCTAGGGCTAGAGAGATGACTTAGCGGTTAAGGCACTTGCCTCCAGTGCCTAAAGGCCCCAAGTTCAATTCCCCAGTACCCACCTAAGCCAGACCCACAAGGTGGTGGCCCTGGTGTGCGCTCTCTCTCTCTCTCTCTCTCTCTCTCTCTCTCTCTCTCCTTAATAAAGAAAAATTTTAAAAATATTTCTATACACACAAAGTATATATAAATCAAACAAAAGATATTAAAGAGCTGGGAAAACGGCTCAGCAATTAAAGGTGCTTGCTTGCAAAGCCTACAGGTTCTAGTTCAAATCCCCAATATCCACATAAAGCCAGATGCACAAATTGGCACATGCATCTGGAATTCATTTACAGTGGCAGGAAGCCCTGATGTACTCATTTATCTCTCTCTCTCTCTCTCTCTCTCTCTCTCTCTCTCTCTCTCTCTCTCTCTCTCTCTCTCTCTCATTCTCACACACACATACACAAAATAAATATAAGTAAAATAGTTTTTTTTTAAGATATTAAAGACTTCCATGGAGAAAATCAAACAATGTTAGGAAAGACATTATGGATTATTTAAACAGATATTCAAACTGATAAACATAATGATTCTCCTAAACTGATGTACATATTTCACCCAATTCTTATCAAAATCTCAGTGGGTTCTTTTTTTTAACTTCATAAACGATTTCAAAACTGTAGAAGGGCAAAACGTTAAAAATATTCAAAGCACTCATTAATTTTTTTAAAAAGCTGTTTTAAGTCTGAAGTTACTGAAATCATGTTAATATTAGCCATGGGAAAACCAAATAAACCACTGGACCAGAAAAGAGTCCTACCATAGCGTCAGATGCATAGGGAAATGTGGTCTGTGACTCAATCAGCACAAATCAGTGCTAAAAGGAGACTTAAATAATGTCAAGACAATAGGAATCAGAGAGGAAAAAAACAACCCTGTGGTAATGGGAATGAAAATGTCCCTCATAATAGCCTCAGATATTTTTGATTAAGTTTCCTACTTGGTCCCCAGCTGGTGGAGTCTTTGGGGGAGTGGAGTCTTGCAATAGGAATCATACTGCAGGAAGGGACAGACTTGGGGGTTTAGTCTACCCTACATTGTGTTGATAGCCAGTTCACACTTGCTAGTCTCTCTCTGCTGGGGATGTGTGATGAAGTGAGCCTGCTTCCTACACCAAGATGAAGCTTTCCCTCAAAACCTGTAAGCCTGGATACAACGAGAGAGCTGTGGCCCATCTAACCCTACCAACCCACCGTAGGCCGATGACCCAGATCCTGGCAAGAGAGGAGCCACCACAGTCATAAAGTGGAGGATCCATAGGGAACCCAGCAGACAATGACAGATGAACAAGGGACCTATAACCACAGCCATTCAATCAACACAGGATAGGCCAATGAGACAGAAACC
>PVHP010009570.1:0-50090 GCA_004024765.1 Zapus hudsonius
AAGTCTTTTAGCTGTCCGTCATACGTTCTTGAGCATCAAAAGATCCACACGCAGGAGAGACCTTATAAATGCACCAAGTGTAGGAAAACATTTCGGTGGAAGTCAAACTTTAATCGCCACGTGAGGCTGCATAAGACAGGAGCGTTTCGTGAACACGATGTAAGTCCAGAAGACTTCAGGCAGAAGAAACACCATGAGCCCCAGGTTGCCTCCATTGTTGAGAAAACTTTTCCCTGTCTGCTTTGTGGGAAAACTTTTGCTCATAAGAAAACCCTTGTTGAGCACCAGAGAGTTCACACAGGGGAGAAACCATACCTGTGTACTCATTGTGGGAAAAGATTTACCTATAGTTCAGCCTTTTTTGTTCATAAGAAGAAGCACGCCATGAAAGGGAAACCTGAGACTGGCCCGTCTTTCAGTCAAGGCTCTGGGCTTAAAGTTCCTCAAAACACTGACACTACAAAGGGGCCTCTGATATGCAGCCATTGTGGCAAAGCCTTCCGTAGCAACTCAGTCCTTCTCATGCATCAGAGAGTTCACACTAGAGAGAGGCCCTTTAAGTGCAGGGAGTGTGGAAAAGCTTTTCGATGGAGTTCTAATCTCTACAGACATCAGCACCTGCATTCTTGGCGCCAGCAGTATAAGAAGTGTTTGCAGCTGCAGAATGAGTATCATAACAGTGACCAGACTCTAAACCTAGAGCCAAAACTCCTCCCTAAGAATCCCTTTAATTGTGACCAACGTGGGAAATCCTTTACACATGAGAGAAGTCTTTCAAATCATAAGGGAATACACAGTGGTGAGAAACGTTTTAAGTGCATTCCGTGTGGAAAATCTTTCAATAGAAATTATCTTCTTGTTAAACACCAGAGAGTGCACGCTTTAGTGAGACCTTTTTCATCTCAGTTGTGTGTTGAAGGTTTTGTTGGGACTCGAAGCCTGTCCAGTCATCAGAGAAAACCTACCAAGGCAATACAGCCTGAATTTAGTCTTCCTGGCTTATCTTCCTCCTGGGATGCAGGCTTGAATATTCAGGAATTAAAACCAAGTGTATCGAAGTCCCTTGAGGTCCTTCAGGAGCCTTCATATGAGCAGTCCATGTTCAATGGACTCCAGAATGTACCCACTAAGAAAAAGTGCCACAAATGTAGCATTTGTGCAAAAAGTTTTAGCAAGCATTCACTACTTATTACCCACAGTAGATTTCACACTAGAGAGAAACCTTTCCATTGCAGAGTATGTGGGAAGACCTTCAGGTGGACTTCTAATTTGGCTCGGCATATGAAAAACCACGTTTAAGATCAGCATGGGAGCCAGGCATGGCATCACATACCTTTAATCCCAGCATTCTGGAAGCTGAGGTAGGAGGATCTCCAGAAGTTGAAGGCCATTCTACAGCTACAGAGTGAGTTTCCATCAGCCAGGCTAGAGGGAGACTCTGCCTCAAAGGAAAACTGCATGGGGCTTCTGATGACAAGTTGAGGAATGGTTCTTGGTTCCCATGCTAGGTAACTTATGGTCCTCACTGTGGCTAAAACCTTCTCGTGGGCCAGCTCTGGTATAGGGAAGATGTGAACGTTCAGGAAGCCCATCTTCTCTTCTGCCAGTGATACTAAGAAGAGCAGCAGCATGTTTTGCAGCCTTCTGGACGCTCAGGCTCTTAGCAGTCATCTCCTTGTGGTTGGACTGCACGTCTGTGTCTGCTTGCATGCCACATTCCTATTTAGGTTTTGCCCATGACAGTGCTACACTGGGGACTTCAGAAGCAACAGTGTGAGGAACTCCTGTGCCTCATTCGGGTTACTCAGAGCTCCACCTCACAATTTACAGTCCATGATTTATGTAGAACAGTACAGTTCTAGGGGAAAAATGTAACTTCAGGTTATGAAAACCTGAGTTTCAGGAACTGTTGACTTAGAGATGTCTTTTACAAAATGGTGTTTGCAAAATGATGTTTTCTCTCAGAATGCAGTTTTCCTGTCTTAACCCTTGGTAGAAAGACTATACCTTTCACACTTCTCAGAAGTACCCCTGTTTTGTAATACATTTTTACTCTGCAAATTAACTGTATTTGATTCGACTTAATTTCTGAGATTTCTGTTAGTAATATTAATAAGGTATGTGGGTTTGTTTGATTATAACTGCTTCCATTAATCTCTGAGTTAATCCCTTTATGCATGGAATTAAACAAAGCCCAACTCTGGTCATAACTGCTAGAACTACAAGGGAGGTCAAGACTGGGGTCACTTCCCTTTCTGTCTTCATTTGCTCCATCCATTGTTCCATGATGTTAGAAAGGGCATCATCTCTGGGACATTTTGGCCAATTTATTAGCTATAATAACCCCTGAAGAGCTTTAGTAATAGTACCATCAGGAGCTGTATGGTTGGGAATGAAAATGCAGCATTGACCGCCTATCAGCACACAGATCACAACATTGTATCTAGAGTTTGACTATTTTCCTGTGCCATTCTACTAGCAACTTGTACTTAACTGGTCTGCTCTTCCCTTAACATTCTTAGTATAATTGACAAATCTTTTTTTTGTTGTTGTTTTTTGTTTTTTCAAGGTAGGGTCTCACTCTAGCCCAGGCTCACCTGGAATTCACTATGGAGTCTCAGGGTGGCCTTGAACTCATGGTGACCCTCCTACCTCTGCCTCCCAAGTGCTGGGATTAAAGGCGTGCGCCACCACGCCCGGCTCAACAAATCTTTATAGATTGTAGTATATATAGTTTGTCCAATCTACGTTTTTCATAGACCACATTCATGGTCAACACGTCGAGAGGCTTTCCCACATTCACTACACGTGTAGGGTTTTCCCCAGTGTGGAGGCTCTGATGGTGAGTAAGACACTCACTGCTGCTGAAGGACTTGCCACACTCAATGCAAGCATGGGGCTTCTCCCCAGTGTGGTTTCTCTGATGGTCAATGAGATTTCTGTTGGAAAAGAAGGCTTTCCCACATTCCAGGCTTCTCTGATGTAGGTGCTCTGGGATTAGAAACCTGTGCTGTTAGTGATCTGAACTCCAGGTGTCAGGCTTGCACAAGTGCTTTTAAACACTCAGCCTTTTTTTTTTTTTTTAACAAAAAAGGCTCAAGTGACCATCCTGCCTCAGTGATCTAAGCAGCTGAGATGACACATTAAGGAACCACACACAGCCCACTTCAATCCTGAATATGCATGTGTATAATTGGGCATGCTACAAAAGCTGCAGGTTAGAACTGGACCTTTCTTTAAAAACTGGGTTTTGGGTTGGGGTTTGGTTTGGTTTTTTGTTTTTTTCAGAGGTAGAGTCTTACCTAGTCCAGGCTGACTTGGAACTCAACTCTGGACTCCCAGGCTGGCCTTCAACTCACAGCAATTCTCCTGCCTCTTCCTCCTAAATGCTGAGATTAAAGCTGTACACCACCATACCCAGCTTCAAAAACTGGGTGGGGTTTTTTAAATCATTTATTTATTTGAGAGATAGTGAGAAAGATGTTTACACAGAGAGAGAGAATGGGCACACCAAGACCTCCAGCCACTGCAGATGAACTCCGAACACATACGTCACCTTGTGCATCTGGCTTTATGTAGGTGCTGGCGAATCAAACTCAGGACCTTCTGCTTTGCAGACAAACACCTTAACCACTAAGCCATCTCTCCAGCCCCCAAACTGGGTTTTATATACTCTAATTTTGAAACATGATCACTCTAACTAGCAGGAGTTTGTTATTTTTCTGCACAGACACCACTTGAGCATATACAATAGGATGTAAATATCTACTATGAAAACGGTTATTCTTAGAATAAAACGTATTAGATGATGTCACAATTTTTAAACCAAAACATGAACAAATGGGCTGGGGAGATGGCTCAGCAGTTAAAAGGAGCTTGCTTGTAAAGCTTGCTGGCCTGGTTTCAATTCCCCAATCCGTAAGCCAGATGCACAAAGTGGCACACGTATCTGGACTTTGCAGTAGCAAGAGATCTTGGCATGTCCATAGTCTTGTCTTGTGTGTCTCTCTCACATACAAATAAATAAAAATATTTAGAGCTAGACATGGTGGCGCACGCCTTTAATCCCAGCACTTGGGAGGCTGAGGTAGGAGGATCGGCGTGAGTTCAAGGACAGCCTGGGACTGCATAGTGAATTCCAGGTCAGCCTGGACTAGATCGAGACCCTACCTCGAAAAAGCACAAAAAAAAGTATTTTAGAGGGCTAAAGAGAGTCAGCAGTTAAGACACTTGCCTGCAAAGCCTAACAATCTGGGTTTGATCCCCCAGTACCTATGGAAAGCCAGATGCACAGTGGCACATGCATTTGAAGTTCGTTTGCAGTGACCATGGCCATTTTTATTCTCTCCTCCCTCCCTCCCTCCCCCCCTCTCTCTCTCTCCTCCCCTCTCTCCTCTTTCCTCTCTCTCTCTCTGCTTCCAAGTTAATTAATTAAAAAATATTTTAGAGCTGGGCATAGTGGCACACAACTTCAATCCCAGCACGAGGGAGGTAGAGGTAGGAGGATAGCAGTGAGTTGGAGGCAACCCTGAGACTAAACAGTGAATTCAGGTCAGCCTGGACTAGATTGAGACCCTACCTCGAAAAAAAAAATTGTCAACAGAGAAGAGGGCGTGCAGAGCATCTTTGTGCAAACTCGAGACACATAGACTACTTTGTGCATCTGGCTTTATGTGGGTGCTGTGGAATCAGATCAGTGTATGGATGTGAGGGTACCATGTGGAAAGTTACCTGTAGAGGCCAGAGAACAACCTCAGGGTGTTTGTCTTCTCCCAACTTGTGTATGACAGGGTCTCTTGTCGGCCACTGAGAAGTCCGTTTAGCTGGTCCAGGAGTCTCAGGAGCCTTCTGACTTCCCCTTCTTTCTTACTATTGGCGAGTTGGGATTACAGACAGTTGCGGTTAAAGCACCTGGCCAAAGAAACTGGTGGGAGGGAAGCTCCTTGGTGGCAGGGGAAAGGATGGCATGAGCAGAAGCTGGACATCACCTCCTGACCAACATCAGGTGGACACCAGCAACAAGAGAGTTTACCAAATACTGGAAAGGGAAGCTAGCTATAACATCCTTAAGTCCACCCCCAACAACACACCTCTCCAGTAAGGCTACAGTTCCCAAATTGCCATTAGCTGGGGATCGAGCATTCAGAACACTGAGGTTTGGGTTACACCTAATTCAACCCACCACACATATTGTTTTAAATGGGTTCTGGGGATCCTAGCTTCTGTCGCCAGGCTTATGCAGCAAGGGCTTTTGAGCAGCCATTTCTGCAGGCAGGGTATTTGGTTTTTTTTTCTGTAAAGCAACAGCATGACATGACTCCACCCAGATGGTCATGTTTCGTGTGCTCTGGATCGCGGGACATGGCCGACAGGAAGCAGGATGGTTCCTGTCACTGGGAGACAGTCCAGCAAGGTAACCTCTAAGGTCACTTTCAGGACAGAATGTGTTAAATTCCTAAAGTGGCCAAGAATGACAAGAAGTCCCAGACTCAAGTGGGCCTCCCAAAGGGTAACAATTGGGAGGTGAAAAATACAAGGTTGTTTGAAGTAGGTAGAGATGAGAGAGGGGAAAGGTGCATGAATTTCACAGCTTTCTGTGGAAAACCAGTTAAGAAAATAGGGCATTCATGTGATCTAAGGGTAGAGCTGTGGGCCCACTGATACCAACAGCTTGCCCATCAGCCACTAGTGCAAGTCCAGGAGAGAAAATTGATGGCTTCAGCCAGTTGGTTTCCTTGAGTTGGAGTCTCTCACTGATTTGGAGTGTCTGCTCCCACAGGATTGAGTTACAGATGTGCATGGTTGCACCCAGTGGCTTCTATGGGTTCTGGGGACTCAAACTCAGCTTCAGATCCTCATGCTTGTGCAAAAAGTTCTTTACTACCGAGCCAGCTCTTCTGTCTCAGGAGAATGAAATTTTTGTTTTAAATGCTTTATTTGTAGAGAGGAAAAGAGAGAATGCAGGACCTCTTCACATTGCAAATGAACTCCAACTCATATTGCCACTCTGCATCTAGCTTTACATGGTACTGGGGAATCGAACCCAGGCCAGCAAGCTTTGTGAGAGGCATCTTAACCATCTCTCTCCAGCCCCAGGAGAATGAATTTTTTTTTTAAAGTATCTGTTGATGAAGCTGGGTTTGGTAGCTCACACCTTTAATCCCAGCACTTTGGAGACTGAGGTAAAAGTCACCGTGAGTTTGAAGCCAGGCTGGGCTATGGAGTGAATTCTAGGTCAGCTTGGACTAGAGCAAAACCCTACTCAAGAAAAAAAAAAAAAAGGTATCTGCCTTGATAGAATTGTCAGTCACTGTGATTGTCTTCTAGTCTTTCAAGTCTATTAGTTACCTTTTAATTAAGCTTCCAAAATATGGCCTATTACTCTTAGTCTAATAAATATTTAATTATGGTGAAAACAAGATTCTCAGATATTTCCAAAATATTTCTCTGCAGATCCCTTATTAACTCGTGTTTTTTCTCATCTACACCTCCTCACCATCAGGAGGCGCATCTAATTCTGTTCTCAGGACCTTGGACAGTGTCTGGCAGAGCAATTCTCCATATTGCTGTTTTGAATGATTACCATAAACGTACACCTTTTACCTACCGCTGTGCATCTATCCGCATGCTTTCAAAATACATGAGGTGTGCTAGGAAATCTGCAAAAGTAAGTAGAGCGACCCATTCCCCTCAGAAACACCCTGCAAACACTGCAACAGCAAAGCCCAGGAGGTGCGTGTGTGAGGCTGGCCACTCAGGATTGGCCTTGTTGGCAGTTTAGTCGCCCAGCTGGCGGTATATGGTTCTGTTGCTAGTGTTCTCTGGAGGTGCTGGAGTGCACGGGGACTCTGCAGCTGAGAGAGACTCGGAGCTCAACACATCCCGCCCAGGCTCCACAAGTACACCTGTTAAAATCATTGGTTCCCCAAGCTGGCCGCTGGTGACATCTCCTTTGATCTGCCATTGCTGTGTGTCAGTATCTGGGGGGGGAGGCAGATGTTTGCTTGCATATCCCCAGGACAAAATTCACACCGATTGGAAGCAGGGAATTAAGAAGTTCAAGGTCACCCGACTATCCAAGTTTGAACCCAGCTTGAGATACATGAGATGTTTTTTTTTTTTTTCGGCCTTTTTTTCCCATGTTTTTAAAAATATTTTATTTATTCATTTTCAAGCACAGAGAGAGAGAGAGAGAGAGAGAGAGAGAGAGAGAGAGAACGCACCAGGGCCACCACCTTGTGGGTCTGGCTTATGTGGGACCTGGGGAATTGAACCCAGGGCCTTAGGCACTGGAGGCAAGTGCCTTAACTGCTGAGCCATCTCTCCAGCCCAAGAATCTTATTTTTTTTTAACTTTTTTTTCTTATTTATTATCCATAATGAGTTACATTATTTAGTGGGCAAACCATGTGTTGTTATCCCGAACTCCCCACTTCCCCCCCTCCCCAAGAATCTTATTTTTATTTGATCGGTTTTTCGAGGTATGATCTCGCTCTAGCCCAGGCTGACCTGGAACTCACTCTGTAGTCTCAGGCTGGCCTTGAACTCATGGCGATCCTCTCCACCCCCCCACCCCACCCCCACCGCCGAGTGTGCTCCCAAGTGCTTTCTTGTGACCTTTCAGTGAATCCTGGAGTTAGCGTGCAGGCAGGCAGCTCCTAGCAGGGTCCCTCACAGGCGAGCCCCGCCACAGTAGGAGTCCTGCCTATAAGAAATTTGGAGCATGGTTATGCCCCAGAGGAAAAAAAATTTTAGCTGAGGTTGGGGGAGGAAGGAGAGAGAATGGGCACGTCTGAGCCTCCTACCACTGCAAATGAACTCTAGATGCATGTGGCACTTTGTGCATCTGTCTTAACGTGGGTGCTGGGAACCAAATCAGGCTGTCAGGCTTTGCAAGCAAGTGCCTTTAAATGCTAAGTCATCTCTCCAGCCCCTCTATCTGCTTAAAAAAAATTTAGCTTGGCATGGTAGCGCATGCCTTTAATCCCAGTACTTGAGAAGCTGAGGTAGGAAAATCTGTGAGTTCAAATGTCGCCTGGAGTTACAGAGTGAGTTCTAGGTAAGCCTGGGCTAGAGTGAGACCCAACCTCAAAAAATTATTTTTTGACTTAGTTTAGTTTTGGGGTTTTTTTTTTTAAGATAGTATTGTTGGGTATGGTGGTGCACACCTTTAATCCCAGTACTCAGGAGGCAGAGGCAGGAGGATCGCTTTGATTTCAAGTCCAGCCTGAGACTACATAGTAAATTCCATGACAGTCTGGGCTAGTTTGAGACCCTACCTCAATAAACAAACAAAAACAGACAGTGTTTATTCAGTGTGTTGGTGTTCGTGTGTGTGTGTGTGTGTGTGTGTGTGTGTGTGTGCAGGTACACATATGCCAGGCTGTGCATGTAGAGGACTTCCGGGTGGGTCCCCTTCTATCTTGATGATCTGGATTTTCTCTGTTCTGTAGCATACATGAGAGAATGTTCATGGGCCCAGTGTTGTGCAGATACTATGCAAGTCTTGACATCTGCTGTGAGGTCATGAATGTCGGTGACCTCTTCATGACCAGAAAGCTGTTCCAAAGCATCGCTCCCCATCCTCTGACTCCTATTCTTTCCATCCCCTCTTCTGCAATGACCCCTGAGCCTTGGAGGGTTTTATATATATGGATGCTGAACAGTTAGTTTTTCTCAGCACTATGATGAATTTTGAGCACAGTACGTCACCTCCATCTGCAAATATAAGCTTCTCGGACAAAGGCGAGAGCAGTGCTAATCTATTGTTGTTGGTTCCGTGGCCTAGTGGGGGGTTGCAGCATGCATCAACTCCCCTGTTCGTCCACAGATCTGGGTGAACAAAGGCTTGGAATAGCTGTGAGCTGACGAGGGACGAACACTCTTGGGAGAATGCAGCAGTGGGCAGTTCTCATTTATTGTATAGATAACAGTTGTTTATATAAAGAAAAAGGCAGAAGTAAGAGCATAGGCAGCAAGGGAATTGGTAGGGGCAGGATGTGTGGACATCTCATGATTTGATTGGTAGGGGCCAGTACCCTTTGGATACCTATTTTGCATAGATAAATTGAGGGGGCTACGTGACATATAGAATGGTGAAGTCAGCAGAGGAAATGTAACCTTATTGTTTAAGTTTGTTATTGCAGCTGTACTAAGTTTAGGCCTTGAATTGCCTGCTTATCTCAGGGCACAGCTGTCACCTGCCTGGGGGCTGGAGTGTCCAGGATTCGCTAGAGATTTATAGGGGCCTTGGACTTGCCTCCACTTCCTTATCAGAAGGAGACAGTCCAGAAGCCTGCCAGATTCAGCAAAACCCTATCCTCCATGCCTCCTTGCAGAGTACCACAGTCTATGGGCATAAACATAAATATTTAGAAGGCGATTTGATGGCACAGCATGCCTATCCAGCCAAACAACAACAGTAGCTTCCACTTCAGGGTCTGCAGTAGGCTTTTGACTAGGTTTCAGTACCAACTATAAACTCCTTCCCAGGGAGTGGGCCACAAATCCGGTTTTAGAACATTTGGTTAGCCCTGTAACAAGTCATGCCAGGATTGCACCAATGGGCACATCTTGCCTGTTTGGTGGGTCCACTGCTGTTGATGACTTACCCTTCTCCCCGCATCCTACAAAGCACTTCCCAGCACAGTGATAGCTAGCCAGCAGGGAGAAGGCTTCCAGCTCCATTTCTTAGTGTCCTGCAACCAAACTCTGTCATGTCTTGCCATATTGCTCCTCATGGGCAATCGAGAGTGTTGGCAAAAGCCTGCTTTGCTTTGAGTGCCTCACGGGCCTCCCTGACCAACATCAGAGTATGTATTTACACTCAACTGAAACTTTGACCTTACAGTGAATGTCCATCCAGGTGGGCCTTCCAGCTCGTAGCAGTGAGGAAGTGGCACCCACCAGTATTTCTTAGTTATTTTCGGCGTCATGGAGGGCTTTACTAGCAAGGTTGACAGATAAGAGACCCAAACCCAACACACCATTTAGTTAACATTTAGATTTTGGAGGTTGGAGAGATGGCCCAGCAGTTAAAGCATTTGTCTACAAAGCCTATGCACAAAGTAGCTCATGCATCTAGAGTTCTTTTGCAGCAGCTGGAGGCTGTGGCAGCCCACTGTCTGTCTGTCTGTCTGTCTGTCTGTCTGTCTGTCTGTCTGTCTGTCTGTCTGTCTGTCTCTCTCTCCCTGCCAGCAAATGAATAAAATTTTTAATTAGTTAAAACAAAAACGACTTTGTATAAACTCTGATCTCGACGCTGCCATTGTTGGAGAACGTAAATTAGTTTCCTACGCTGCTTAATGGTTTCCACGGGCTTTGAGGCTAAAGGCGCGGTTGGTGGAAGAAAGCGTCTCTGTGACCCAGCTGATTGGTTCCTTCCAATTGGTCTCTCTTCATTGGCTGTGCACTCAGCCAATGGCAGGGGGCGTCTGGCCTGGAGGCGGGGCGGCGCGGACCCGTCCTCAGCCGCTTTGTTCCGAGCCCAAGGGCTCCGGGCGCCGACGCTGCGGGCCGCGGGCTCGGCCGGTTCCGGAGCGAGGGGAGCCGGGCCTGCTCGTCCGTGCCGCCACCGCGAGGGAGGCCGCGCTCGCCTTTGTCCCGGGTCTCCCAGGTCCATCCTCCTCCGGGCAGCCGCGGTCCCCGAGGTCCAGGTCCATCCACAGGGCAACCGGGGTCCCTGGGTCTCCCAGGTCCATCCTCCTCCGCGCAGCCGGAGTTCCCGGGGTCCAGGTCCATCCACCTCGGGGCAGCCGGGGTCCAGGTCCATCCTGCTCTGGGCAGCCGCGGTCCCCGGGATCCAGGTCCATCCGCAGGGCAGCCGGGGTCCCTGGGTCTCCCCAGGTCCATCCTTCTCAGGGCAGCTGAAGTCTCCGGGTCCAGTCCGAACCTGCCTGGGCATTTTTATTCCCTCAGCTGACGTTCTGCCGGCACCTGTCAGGGAGGGCGGGCAGTAGGTCCAGGGGACACAGTCGTATATGAACTGATCTGTGTTTTGGAAGAAATGGAACACACTGCGTAGAGCCTGAACGTCAGACCAGGGAAACTAAATTGTTATGAGGCCTAGAAGTTCTCAGTGACCGGGGGCGGGGAAGATGGCTCAGCTGTTAATGTGTTTGCTCGCAGAGCCTGTAGGCCTAGGTCCAGTTCCCAAACCACATACATAACACGGGCTAATAAAAATCTCTTAAAAATTTAAAAAAGGTCGGGCATGGTGGCGCACACCTTTACTCCCAGCACTCTGGAAGCAGAGGTAGGAAAATTGCCATGAGTTGAAGGCCACCCTGAGACTACAGAGTGAATTCCAGGTCAGCCTGGAGTAGAGCATGACCCTACCTCGAAAAACAAAAAAATCAAAATAAAAAAAATTTCTCTCTCTCTCTCTCTCTCTCTCTCTCTCTCTCTCTCTCTCTCTCTCTCTCGGCTTGTCATTAGTCCTATGATCTAGGGCAAGATATTCAAGGTATTCATCCCTGGGACCTTTGTTTCCTGTCTTTATCATGGGAATGCTCATATGGAGGACAACTCCACCGTTTTTATCTGTTTACAGTGACTCAAGACTCTTAGGAAGCTGCTCATCAGACAGAAGGAAATCAGGCCAAATCTTGCCCAGCAGATCCATTGGGTGAGTCAATACCTTCTCTTTTGAGCAAGTGAGGGGCACACCGGGAAGATAGAATGCTGCCTGGTAAAGGATGCTATTGACTAGGACTGAAAAGGAGTGTCTCCTCTCTAGCTTTCTTTCTGTGGATGGGGTGGGGGGTCAGATAGGGCCTCACATAGCTCAGGCTGACTGCAAACCTGCTATGTAGCTTGAGGCCAGCCTGGGCTACATAGCGAGTTCCAGGCCAGGCTATAGAGTGAGACTCTGTCTCAAAAGAAAAGAAAGACCAGATAGCCTGAGACAGAGATTCCTTCCAGCTCTTGCATTCTGAGAGCGGATCCCTGCGTCCCAAGAATGCAGATATACTGTCATGTGTTTCTCAGATTGTGGAGCCCTACAGGATGACACAATGGTGAAGAGATAGACGGTAGTGATATTCAGGGACTAACCTCTCACCATCTCTCTGTGCATTCTATAAAGTTGATGGAATCCTGAATGTGGTTAGCATTGCAGATAACATTCACAAAACTTTTCCTGTGTCAGGCGCTGTGGTATCCACAGGCCAGTACTGTAATGGATATCCTAATTAACTTGACTTAAACATTCTACAGTGTATACATATGTGCAAACATGTTGGACACTGTGTATATATATATATATGTATATATATATATATGTATATATATATACATATGTATATATATATACATATGTATATATATACACACACACACACACACACACACAATTTTTTTTTGGTTTTTCGAGGTAGAGTTTCACTCTAGCCCAGGCCGACCTGGAATTCACTATGTAGTCTCAGGATGGCCTTGAACTCACTGCGATCCTCCTACCTCTGCCTCCCAAGTGCTGGGATTAAAGGCATGCGCCATCATGCCCGGCTTACAATTTTTTTTTTTTTTTTTTTTTGGTTTTTCGAGGTAGGGTCTCGCTCTAGCCCAGGCTGACCTGGAATTCACTCTGTAGTCTCAGGCTGGCCTCGAACTCACGGCGATCCTCCTACCTCTGCCTCCCGGGTGCTGGGATTAAAGACGTGAGCCACCACGCCCGGCTACAATTTTTATTTTACTTAATTTGGTTTTATTTTGAGACAGGATAGCCTGTACAATTTTTATTTTTCAATTTAAAAAGTTAGAGGGGAACTGGGGAGATAGCTAAGTGGTTAGAGTTGATTGCTTCAAAGCCTGATGGCTGGGGTTTGATTCCCCGGCACCCACATAAAAATAGCTGCACAAAAAGAGGGAGAAGAGTGGAAAATTACAACTGAATTGTTTTAATAAAAAAAGAAAAAGGAACAGGAACGGGTCTGGCTGGAGTTTTCCCAGGGCTGCTTCTGGTCCCAGGCGTGCCTGTGCGAGGGGGGGCGGGGGGGCTTGGCCAGGTGCTGTCCCAGGCCAGGTGTGCTTCTGGCCAGCTAGCACCGGGGCACGAGCCCCTCCATATCTGCGGCTCAGAGGGGACCGCGAGTAGGGAAGAAGCTGGCATGCTCTGAGCTGCGCAGCCGGTCGGATGGCTGTGGCAGCGGGGGACCCGAAACCGGGCACCCATGGAGGCATGTCCGTGGGCCTGAGAGCCCGCAGAAGTGTTATAGCTCTGTGTGTGTTCAGCTCTGGAAGCATGGCTTCCTAGGGGAAACACGGTTCCCCATGTGTTACAGGCAGTAATGGGCAAAGACCTGGGGAAAAGCATGACCAGTAATCCCATGGCAAAAAATCCCATGATAAGAAATCCCAATTTATTATAGCAGCATCATGAATTAAATAGAAATTGAGGAGGAGGGAGGGAAAGAAATGGACAATGGAGACTGGCAGAAATCAGCAACCTGTGAATACCTGCTTTGCATGTGGACGTGAGCTTGGGCACATATAAGATGGTGGGGGAAGAGAAACTGCCACCTTCTAGGCACAGCTGGGGTGGGAACTTGGGTCTATGGGGCATGCTTTTTTGGGGGGTTGGGAGTTGAGGGTGGAGATAGGGAAATGCCTACCGCTGTTAGCCACCGGGGTTTCTGACCTCATTCAACACCCTCTTAACCCTTTGTCCTCCGTGCCCTCCTTAAGCAATACCAAAACTGAATGTTTATCCAACAATACATATGTGGACAAGCCGAAAGGGAGCAGAGCAGAAGGATAGTTATTCATGTGTTTATGTCACAGAATGGTCTTTTGGTTTCTTTTCTAATTCAGCCCCTCTAGATGTAGGCTCTGCAGGTCATTCCCGATGAGGGGTTTCGTCTCAGCCTTCTTGGGTGTCTGTCTCCTGCTCTCACCCTATTACTGTTCCCTTGCCAAGGTTTAACTAACCATCTTCTACCGGGTACTTGATCCTTCAGAGTGCTGGCCTGGTGAAAGGCAGACCAGTGCAGCAAGCACGTCAGGCTGGTTCCAGCTGTAGACAGGCTTCCACAAAGCAGTGGTTAGAGCATGCGGCTTCAGTATCGGGAGGCTGGTTTCGAGCCAGGCCTAGAGTCAGGGATGGAATCTTGCTTGCACTCCAGGACAGAATCCCAGTTGGTGTTCTGTCTATAATCTTTGAGGGCCTGATATATATAATATGCATGCTAGTCAGTGCTCACTACAGCACTAAGAAAACAGGTCAGCCAGAACTGAAAGCCAATCTGAAAATGAGGCAGTTCTGTTAACTAAACTAAGGATATTTCCATCTACTTTTTCTTTTTTAAAAAGTGTTTATTAGTCGGGCGTGGTGGCACATGCCTCTAATCCCAGCACTCGGGAGGCAGAGGTAGGAGGATCACCGTGAGTTCAAGGTCACCCTGAGACTACATAGTGAATTCCAGGTCAGCCTGGACTAGAGTGAGACCCTACCTCGAAAAACCAAAATATATATGTGTGTGTGTGTGTATGTATATATGTGTATATATATATATATATATATATATATATATATATATATATATATATATATATATATATATTTATGCACCACTTTGTGCATCTGGCTTTACGTAGGTACTGGGGAATCAAACCCAGTTGTTAGGCTTTGCAGGCAAGCTCCCTAACCACTGAGCAATCTCTCCAGCTCTTCATCTACTTTTCCTTGTGTGTGTGTGTGTGTGTGATGTGGTATTTACACATGTGTGTGCCTTTGCAGTGCCCTATATGCTCCCCTGGCAGGGTTCACTCTCCTAGAGGCTGGACTGGAACATGAGGTGCCCTTTCCTCCTGGTCTAGTTTTGAACTAGAGTCTTCTTTTCAGTAATTCCAGAGCTTGTGGGGCTCTGAAGATTGTCTGGTCTCTGCTCCCCTGAGGGACTGGGGTTCTAGGCATATGTGGCTATGCTCAGTTGTTTTACATGGGATCTGGGGATTTGAACTTGGGCAGTCTCAGCTCCTCTTGGGCCCTCATGCTTATGCAGGATGAGCATTAACCTCTGCCCATCTCTCCAGATCCCTTGTACTTTTTCTCAGCACCAGATTATAGTTGAGCCTGCCATTCAGAGAGACACAACTACAGTTCTGGGAATAGAACAGTTCACAATCAGAGTGGCTTTCATACTAATCGTTGCTTCTGAGCTACACCTGCCAGGCTCCTCTCAGGCCCTGGCTTTCTAGATAACCCTCTGCTTTGAGCTTTGTCTAACTTCTCTTTCTGCATCCTTTTGAACAGTTTCCTGCCTTTGAATACTCACCTTTCCCTGTAGACCTTACAGTCGACCACATTTTCTTGTCCTTCGATAATTCTGGCTCATAACCTTAGATAATTCTGGCATGTGACATGTGTACTTTGTTTCTCCTGTCAGGTGGTAAAAGGACCCAAGGCAGTGTTGATTTCAAGGTATCATTCCTGAAAAGTCAGAATCACATAGTACTCAAGAGATTCCATGTAAGTGTGGTCAAGGAAGTCAAAACTTCCTCTGAATGAAAAGAATCCTAGAGAAGTCACTGGAATGCCCCCAGCGGAAGATGAGGAGAAAGACAAGAAGCTTCAAGCACAGTATAGTTAAAGACAGTGAAGCGCCCACAGAAGGAACTGACCAAGAATATGAGAAAGATGAGCGTCTGTGCTGTGACCCTGAAACAAATGAGAGCGTTCAGGGTGAAAGGAGACAGTACGTGTGTACTGAGTGTGGGAAAGCCTTTAGTCAGAGTGCCAACCTCACCGTGCACGAGCGAATCCACACGGGAGAGAAGCCCTATAAGTGTAAGGAATGTGGAAAGGCCTTCAGTCACAGCTCCAACCTTGTGGTTCATCGGAGAATCCACACAGGACTGAAGCCCTACACGTGCAGTGAATGCGGGAAATCCTTTAGTGGGAAGTCACACCTGATCCGACACGAGGGGATCCACAGTGGAGAGAAAACATACATATGCACGGAGTGTGGGAAAGCCTTCAGTCGAAGCTCAGGACTTATTTCTCATCATAGAGTTCACACTGGGGAGAAGCCCTACTCCTGTACGGAGTGTGGGAAAGCCTTCAGCCGGAGCTCCAACCTCACTCAACATCAGAGGATGCACAAAGGGAAGAGGGTTTATACATGTAAGGAGTGTGGGAAGACATGTAGTTCTAACACAAAGATTATGGACCATCAAAGAATCCACACAGGAGAGAAGCCCTACGAGTGTGATGAATGCGGGAAAGCCTTCATCTTAAAGCAGACCCTTAGTGAGCACCAGAGGCTGCACCGTCGAGAGAAGCCGTACAGATGTAATGAGTGTGGCAAAGCTTTCACTTCTAATAGGAACCTTATCGATCACCAAAGAGTTCACACTGGAGAGAAACCTTACAAATGTAATGAATGTGGGAAAACCTTCAGGCAGACATCTCAAGTCATTCTACACCTAAGAACCCACACCAAGGAGAAACCGTTCAAATGTAGTGAATGTGGGAAAGCCTATCGGTACAGCTCCCAGCTTATTCCACATCAAAGGAAGCACAGCGAAGAGAAAGAGACCTCATAAAGAACACATGTTGCTGGTTTTCTGAAAGCTTAATTCTTCTTCTAGGCACCCATACAGGGAAAATAAAAAGTAGACCCAGGCATGATGGCGCACGCCTTTAGTCCCAGCACTCGGGAGGCAGAGGTAGGAGGATCACTGAGAGTTCGAGGCCAGCCTGAGACTACATAGTGAGTTCCAGTTCATCCTGGGCTAAAGTGAGACCCTACCTTGAAAAAGCAGGAAAAAAACGAAGAAGTAGAGAAAGTTTAACAAAAAGAGCATTCCTTCCTGCAGGATGTAAACTGAGCAAAACACCTAGATTCTCAGCAGTCCAGGGTGAAATGGATGACAGTCAATACAGATGATGCTTCTTCAGCCACTAAGTGTTCTCAAAAGAACAGTGCTATGGTGAAAGTATGATGCAGAAGATTAAAGAAAGGGAGAAAGACACAAATATAAGCCAAATAAAATATTTATGCCTAGGAAAAATGGAAGGAAGGAACCCAAATGTTAACAATGATTATCTCCAGATGACAGGACTGTAAACAATTTCTATTTTCTTCTGTATGCTTTTCTATGCTTTCTAGATTTTCCACCATGAGAGTTTGCCACTTTTCTATGTATGAAAATGTATATTTGAAATGCAGTGATTACAAGCTCATTTCACTGAGCAGTGTTAGGAAAGGCACGTAGTCCTAAAGCCTTGTGATGACAGGGGAAGCAGGAGGACTGAGTTGGTTCCTTTTGTGAGCAGGATCATAAGTGCTGGGCCTTTGTCTTTTGCAGTCCCTTGAGAAGTTGACCCTGGAGTTGTCAAGAGTAGATATGGTTAAAAGAACAGAGCAGAAAGTCGGTGTGCCTTCCTTTTACTGAGTCATGGAGGATCAAAAATGAGGAAGAACTCTCCATCTTCCCAGTTTAGATCTCGACAACTAGAATGCAAGTGTGTTCTTACTAATTTAAATAATCTTGAGCTCAAAAATAATGGAAAATTTTTGCCTACATCATGTTATGTAGAACTTGGTAGCTAAAAATCTGACATTAGGAGATCCGTGTTACTCCGCTTGCTGAGTACTAGTTTGTCAACTCTGGACAAGTCACCTAACTGCCCTGAGTCTCAGCCTTCTGTAAAAAAAAAAAAAAAAGCACGGATTACCTCACATAGTTGCTACAAGGATTAAATGAAATAATGTGCGTTAAGTATGACAAGCCTGGCACATGGCAAATAAAAATAAATAAACAGGGTAGCTCCAGTATAAGATCTTGGAGCAGTGTTTCTAAACACTTCAGAGAAAATTACTTGAGAGGTTTAGCAAAGGTATCATTTAGGATATTTTTAGGTGTGATGAACAGAATACCAAGTAGTAATAATCTCAGGAGTGTGTGATCTTTAAAGGAAACTTTAAAAATAGTTTATTCATTTTCAAGGAGAGAGAAAGAATGGGCACACCAGGGCCTCTAGCTGCTGCAAACAAACTCCAGAGGCATGGGCCACTTTGTGCATCTGGCTTTATGTGGGTTCTGGGGAATTAGACAAAGGCTGCCAAAGCGTCTTAACCCTGAGCCGCCTCTTCAGCCCCAAAGAAAATATTTTTTAGGAAGGCGCCATGTCATTTCTTACCTAGATAAGTGAATACAGAATATCTTCACGTTTTTTGCCCTAGGGAAGCAAGTCCTTTAAGATCCTACCCACCTGCTAGACTGAACGAATGCTGGCAGCAGCCCCTGCGCCCTGTCCACTTCCTCCAGGACTGACTTCTGAATTGAAGTGTGCAGCCCTGACTACCCTTTCCTAGTAGCCTCTGAATTCAGGGACGATCTGAGGGTCTTTTGCTCACCTTCTGATGGAACCCTGGCTTTTCCTAAGGGCAGTGGTTCCTTAATGCCCAGCCTTTGTCCACCTCTCTGTTCTGCCATTTCTTCTCTACTCTCTTCCAAAAATCAGCTCTGCCGAGACAGATGTCACAAGACCCATGCATTACCTCAGACACGCCTTTGCTGTCTTGGGCTTGCGGTGCAGTTTTGAATCCCTGAGTGTTCCTAGGAGTGTGAAGAGACTGTGTGTGTTGGACACAGCCTGGCTGAATGAAATGGCTCTTTGGAATAAAACTATTTTGCTGTTATGAGTTGAAAGTGTAAAATAAAATCTCATAGGACTTTGATGAAGGGGAAATATGCTTAGAAAGTATCTTCCTATTTATTTATTTATTTTTGGTTTTTCGAGGTAGGGTCTCGCTCTAGTCCAGGCTGACCTGGAATTCACTATGTAGTCTCAGGGTGGCCTTGAACTCTCGGCAATCCTCCTACCTCTGCCTCCCGAGTGCTGGGATTAAAAGCGTGCACCACCACGCCCGGCTTCCTGGACTTATTTTTTCATAGATGATGTGCACTGTATTAGATATTACTTGGAATAAAATTGAGTAACTGAGTAAGTGTGTTGTATTGAAATCTTGTTAGACAAGGCTTTATTACAGCTCAGTATTCTAGTGACAATCTCCTCTCTCTCTCTGTCTCTCTCTCTGTCTCTCTCTCTTTCTTCTTGAGACAGGGTCTCTTCTAATTCAGGCTGGCTCAAATTCTCTATTTAGTAAAGGATGACCTTGAACTTCTGATCCTGGTGTCTCTGTCTCCAAGTTACTGGGATTACAGACATGTACAACCATGAAAGTTTGTAATATCAAAGAATTTTCATGTTTCAAACATGCCCTTCTCCTGTGTAATAACTACTATCACTGTTTTTTTAACACTCAAAAGTAAAGTGTTTGCAAAGTATCTTGAACTGGGAAGGCCCTCAGTGACATCTGATTTTTAAAAAAATCCACCACAATCCCAGCACAAGGGAGGTACAGAGGCCGGAGGGATGGCTGTGAGTTTGAGGCCAGCCTGGGACTACAGAGTGTACAGAGTTCCAGGTCAGCCTGGGCTAGAACAGTATGGAGAAGCCCCCAACCCCAAAATGCATGACTGTTCAGAACACAGCACCACTCGATGGCGGCTTGATGAAAAAGCCCAGGTAATGCAAGCTGGGAGGGCAAACCTGCTCCCCATCCACCAGATTAGGAAACACTTGGACTGGTGTCTAGTGAACAAGTACACTGCTCTACGTTCTCCAACACCTGACCACAGCTAAAATATTGAAAATATTTACAAGGCTGTCCTGACACACCTCTTCTGTCCTAGCCTCTCTCCCCCCACCTTGTCTGGCCTAACAATCCTGAGTGGTGGAAAAAAAACTCACGTACACAGCTGTGGAATGGGGGCTGGGGAGAGGGGATCTGAGAACATAAACTTTTGTTAAAAAATAATTTTTTCGAATAAAAATATTTGAAATTTGAGGATGCCTGATCACGTCTCAGCAGTGAGCCAAAGTCAGCTTTTAAAATCTATATAGAAAAAACCCGACTTGCCTTAGATTTCAAAGTAGTTCTTGGGCTGGTGGTACCTATCCCGAAGCCTTCTTGAATGAAGCTGACTACCGGTACGAGGCTCGGGTCCCTCCAGCCCAGGCGGGCTTTCCAGTCTCCGGTTGACCCTCCTACCTGTCCCCACGTTTTATGGTCTCTCAGGTGTTCTGTCTTAAACTGCCAGGGGAATCGAACCCTTGTCATCAGGCGGTGCTTAAGCATCGCTCCAGCCACTCGGCTAAACTGACTCCAGAAAGATTTCTTTCTTCTGGTAATCTTGTTTCCCAGATGGAAGTCCGCCCCAAGCCATAGAGATGACGCTTCCTAGAGCGTCGCCGGGGGGGGGGGGGGGGGAGGGTTAAGTAACAGGGAGTCGCCTGAACCATAGAGATGACGTTTCCTAGAGCGTCGCCGGGGGGGGGAAAGCAGCTAAGCAACCGGAAGTCGCCTGAGCCATAGAGATGACGTTTCCTAGAGCGTCGGCGCGGGGGTGGAGAGAGAAAGACCGTGAGCAACCTGAAGTTGCCGCTGTGAGGCTCGGCTGCTGGCGAGTCCGGTCCGGGGTGGTGTTGGGGGCGGCCGTACAGGGCGGAGCGCCGTGGGAGCCGGGTGAGCCTGGCGGGGCGGGGCGGGCTGGCCGGCCGGCTCTGACCGGTTCCTGCGGCGGGGGAGTTCGATCCCGGAGCACCCCGAGGCCTCCGCGGCGGTCAGGCGTGCAGAGAGAGTCGGCTCGTCTCTGGCTTGTGGTCTGGTTTGCTTGGGTCTCGTGTCAGTGACGCGTGGAGAGACAGAGACGCCATCCCCGCCGTCCTCTGCCCCTGAGCGCTGTCCCCAGCCCCCATGGCGTTGAGCCCGTGAAGATGGGGGCTCTCATGGTTCTGGCCACCCTGTTCCAGGTGCTTGAAGGGGGGAAAGAACCCAGGAACGGGGAAGGGTCTCCTCACACTCCCTACAGGTTAACCTGGACCCTCCTTGATGGGGAAACCCACCCGTGAACACTTGGTGGCCGGACAGAGTTTTGCCTCCGAGACATCAACTCGGCCTCTAACTCGGAGGCTCCGCAAGATGCCAGGAGATGCGGTTTCTGCGCCTGCCGGGAATGTGGAGGTCCTCAGCATTCCTACGTCGAATGATGGCGACTGGAAGTGGACTGTAAGGCAGCAGGATCCGATAAAGGTAGCTTATGCAAACCCGCCAGCCCGCCTAGGAACAATACTGGAGCAGGCTAGCCGTGGCTGCGGACCCAAAGATCTGCACCGGGTTAAGATGGTCTTCACCGAGGGAGGGAAGAAGGATACTGGCTGGACACGTGGACGGATGTGGGGGATAGTATTCTATGAATGCGGGGGCCATGCAGGTTCATCCTTGATTGTCAAACTAAAGGCGGAGCCGATAGGTCTTCCCCAAGCAATGGGAGGTACTAGCACCACCCTGAAGGGTACAGGAGCCAGCCCCCCCCCCCACTACAGTCCCAACCCCAGGGGTTGATACACTGACCCCGGGGGAATGAGACCCCGAAGCAGAGCCCACGGGGTACCTCTGCTGTGGTGTCCAGGAGCCCAGGACCCTCTCTGGAACCTTGTTCAGGCCGCCTTTCTAAACCTGAACCAGCCCCAACTTGACCAGCTCTTGCTGGTTGTGTTCCAGTGTCCATCCCCCCTTCCATGAGGCAGTAGGGTTAAATGCTACGGGTCTCGGGAAGACAATCCGCTGCAGTGTTCTTGCGGGAACCACAAGGTAGGGCTCACTCTGCAACTCATGAGTGGGCAAGGGGCTGTTCCTCGGACCCAAAGGAGACTGTGCATATGACAGTGGCTTGACAGGATGGCTCGTGCTGAGGAAAGAAGGATGGAGGATCTGCTCCAGGACAGGTTTGACTCCTCGTCTCTCTCTTTCTGTGTTCAGTCCCTCCAAAGAATTTTGGGTCCTGGTCACTGTCTTACCCTGTATCCTCTACCACCCTGAGGAGAGCATGTCTCAGCACTTGGGGGGAAAGGAACCTTCAGAAGAAAGAGGGAGCCAATTTCTGCCCTCACCATAGCCACCCTATTTAATCTAGGGATGGCTGGGGCCAGGACCAGAATAGCCCCCCTGGCCACTCAGCATTCAGGGATGTCCTCACTGTGGGCAGCCATAGATAAGAACCTAGAGAGAATAGAAGCTTCCATCAGCCACCTAGAGAAGTCTCTTACTTCCCTTTTTGAGGTGGTGCTGTAGAACCGCGGAGGCTTAGACTTGTTATGCCTGCAACAAGGAGGGCTGTGCGCTGCCTTAGGCAAGGAATGTTGTTTTGGTGGTCAGAGAATCCCCGGCCAAGGTAAGGGAAGGATTAGTCAAATGGAAGCAGGAGAGGGAGGCCCAGGAGAACTGGTTCGAGAGCTGGTTCAATGGGTCTCCTTGGCTGACTTCCTTAATCTCGACCCTACTGGGGCCCTCCCTATTCCTGTGCTTATCCTAACATTCGGCCGTGTACATTGAACAAGCGAATAACAGTCAGCGCAGCCCAGCTGATGATCCTGAGGCAGCAATATGAGAGATTGCCAGGCCCCAAGGACCTGTATGCCCATCACCTGAATGAGCAGGATTCCTCATGAACAACTAGAGGGGGGAATGTTGGGGCCTGTTCTGGGACTCGTGTAGCTGACGCACTGCCATGACAGGCTTCATCAACTCATAGGGGCCTAGGCCGGTTCCAGGAACAAAGAAATCACTGGATTCTGGTAATCTTATCAAAACAGGACAATACACTGGGTCAATACACTGGGTGTTTATCTTGCATTAGTTCCTGGGAACTATCTTGCCCCACCAGAGGGTCAGAATGTGGAAAGAGGAAGGGGTGATGGTTAGGTAAATGTGTCAAAAATATGTAACCCCAAGGGCTGTGGAAAATTACTGTGTGACTCATGCTGGCTGTTGGAAAAATATGTAATATTTTTCACACACATACATACCCCTCGAGCCCTATGCTCAGGGTCCATGTTGAAACCCACTGTGCCGGGCGAATACTTGAACCCCAGCTGGAAATAAACCTCACTGTGACTTGCATTATTGCATGTGTCCTCTGTCCTTCTGAGGGGTGGGCGACCTCAGACCCTAACAAAAACCACCGTCTCGGGCTGGAGAGATGGCTCAGCGGTTAAGGCACTTGCCTCCAGTGCCTAAGACCCCGAGTTCAATTTCCCAGGACCCACATAAACCCTGGTTCTCTCTCTCTCTCTCTCTCTCTCTCTCTCTCTCTCTCTCTCTCTCTCTCTCTCTCTCTCTCTGCTTGAAAATGAATAAATAAAATAACAAAAAAAGAAAAAAACCACCGTCTCTGAACAGCGTCGGGGTTTCATGGCTTCTCTTAGATGAAGTTACTTTGAGTTTTTGGAATTAGAGTCCCTGAATCCTGAAATTTGCTCCTGTGTAACAAGTGGCTGAGTGTCCATATGGGAATCACTTACCTTTTCATCTTTTGTTGTTTGTGTGTGAGAGAAAGAGAGAGAGAGAGAGAAGCAGAGGTATAACCAAAAATTTACATGTGAGGCCATCATTATCGCCTCTTAGACAGAGTCAGTCTCTATGGCTGGAGAAATGGCTCAGCAGTTAATGTCACTGCTTCCAAGCTTCCAAATCCTGTTGCTAGAGCTCAATTCTCCAGCCAGCCACGGTAGGCTGAAGGGGCGTTTGTTTGCAGTGCCAGGAGACCCTGGTGTGCCCATGCATACACAGACCCATGCAAATAAGTTTATATTTTATTTGCAAGCAGAAAAAGAGAATGGGTACACCATGGCCTTCAGACACTGCAAAGGAACTCCAGATGCATGCACCACTTTGTGCATTTGACTTTATGTGGGTGCTGAGGAATCAAACCCCGGTCCTTAGTCTCTGCAGGCAAGTGCCTTAATTGCTGAGCCATCTCCAGCCCTAGAAATTTCTTTAAAAATCTTAATGTCTAGCAATCAGGGAACTGCAACTTACATATGACTGACTCACACAACTCAAAAATAACAGGCTGGGCATGGTGTTACACTCCTTTAATCCCAGCACTGGGGAGGCAGAGGTAGGAGGATTACTGTGAGTTCAAGACCAGCCTGCGACTACATAGTGAATTCCAAGTCATCCTGGGCTAGAGCAAGACCCTACCTGGAAAAAAAAAGAAAAAGAGAGGGAAAGAGAAAAGGAAGAAGGGAGGGAGGACTAGAATGGCATAGTCCAGAGTAATAACAATGATTATTTTCTGGCTTTGTGAGTGTATCCCAATTTTGCAAATTTTGTGTTTTGTATTCAGAAAAATAAATGTTATGTCTAAATATCACATGACTGTGAGAGGAAATCAAGCCTATGTTCTAGAAACCTTTTTCAGAATGACCTGAGCTCTTCTCTTGCCTCATGCATCTTGGCTGCTTACCTACTGAGGAACACTCCCTCTCTGGTCTCCCCTCCTGCTTCCAGCCAGGTGCTTTCCTGCCTTTCTGCATGTGTGATCTCTTAAGTTCTGAGCCCCTCACGCTCTTCATGTTCGTTGACCACCTGTTTGAGGGAATCTTCTGACTTGGGCTTCCTGCTTGACTTCTGTCTGGATCCTAACTCTTCTTTTTTTAAAATTAAAATATTTTATTCATTTTCAAGCAGAGAAATATATATATATATATATAGAGAGAGAGAGAGAGAGGGAGAGAGAGAAAGCGCATCAGGGCCACCAATGTGGGTCCTGGGGAATTGAACCCTGGGCCTTAGGCACTGGAGGCAAGTGTCTTCACCGCTGAGTCATCTCTCTCCAGCCCGATCCTAACTCTTCTTAAAAATCTCATAATTTTTTTTTAAAGAAAACGTTATCTGAGAAAAGAAGTCACAAGAAACTACACACAATCTAATTCAACTTTTGTTAGTTGGGTGTTGGGATTTTTTAAAATCAGGATTGAGTCCACAATTGCTTGTCAGCTGAGAACACAGGAAAGAATGGTGGTTACATCTGAGTCCATGTTTCGGGCAGTGTTCAGACCCTTGGATGAGGGCCCTGGATTCAGTCCCTGGCACCACAAAACTAGCCAGAACCTTTAAGTATATGTAGATATCAAATTCTCACATCCCTTTCAAGTATAAACTGCTATTATCCCTATTTTACAAGTTAAAAAAAGCTAGGCTTATAAATGAGGTGGTCTGTTCAGGCTCCAGAAGCATCCGGGGGCCCGTCGTTAGAGTGCCTGTATTGTGAATTGATGGAAGAAATCTTGTGAGTGACCACAGAGCATCCCAGCCTCTTTCAGCCATCCCTGTGTCCCCAGGGCTCCGTGGAGCCTAGAACCTTGCATTCAGAAGATTCTGTTTAGTGCCGGGGCTGACTGTGATCTGGAAAGCTTGGTTACTTCTCCAGGCTGACATTAACAATGCTCTCTTGAGGACTTACAGACGATGGTCTCCAAACTCTAAGGAGACTCAAGCCAGAATTAAGGGACCGTGGATTTTCAGAGAATGGATTAATGATCAGGGTCTTTGAGTTCAACTGAGAACAAACAGAGAAGCATTGAGTCCACTTTGTCCTTAGGATGAGGTCCACTCGTGATGACTTTGACTCAGCTCCTCAAAGATGATGCCTGTGTGTCCCCAAAACAAACGTCCTGTTTCTGTAAGAGTAGTGTCCTTGGAGTATTGCTGTAAGCCCAGAGCGAGCATGGAGCTCACAGGCTGGGTACGATGGCTTGTGTCTGTCATTCTAGCTCTTGGGAGCCTCGGGCAGGAAGATGACCTCACGTTCGAGGTGAGCCTAGTCTACATTGTGAGTTCCATGCCAGGCTGTGCTACATAGTGAGGTTCTGTCGCAAAAGAAAACCAACATGAATTTTTTAAGAGGAAACCAAAGGAAAGGGAGGGAGAAGAAAGAAGGGGAAAGAAGGGAAGGAAAGAAACTTTCCTGGTCTAGCAAGACTTTCCATGTGCACCCTGCAGGGGGTCCTGGAAGACGAGGGATTAGGGTGAGATGTTTGCTTCTGGGAAGGTTTTAATGCTTGATTTTTAGATTGGGACTTCAGTGCAGCTCTGTGTGAGGCCTTTTTAAAAATTAGCATGTACGCATTGTGCAAGATGATGTGTTCTACTATGATAGTCTTATGCATATCATGTATTTTGATTATTTAGAGATTTCTTTCTCTAAATTTGTAGCCCACCAGAATCATAATTCAAATTTGGCAATGGCATCAAGGATGGGATTATTTGTTTTTGTCGTAAAAAATAATTTTATAGCAATACATTTGTTTTTTCTTTATTTTAACTTTTATTGATAGTCTTACAAATAGACATAGCAATATAGTTTATTGTAAATTACTGATCTGTGCATCACTTAAGAGAAAAGAGCTGAACATGGGCAATCAGGAACCTAAGGTAGAAAACTTCCATCAATTTGAGGCCAGCCTGGACTAAGAATGAATTCTAGGCTAGCCTGGGCTAGAGTGAGACCTTGCCTCAACAGAGAGAAAAAAAAAAAACAGGTAGAACAGGATTCCATGAGCCAGGCATGGTGGCACACGCCTTTAATCCCAGCACTCGGGAGGCAGAGGTAGGAGGAGCGCCATGAGTTCAAGGCCACCCTGAGACTACAGAGTGAACTCCAGGTCAGCCTGGGCTACAGCGCATACACACACACACACACACACACACACACATACAAATAAAAAATACAAGCAAAATTAAAGAGACATTGGACAGGAGAGATGGTTTAGCAGTTAAGGCATTTGTCTGCAAAGCAGGACTGGAGTTTGATCTCGCAGTACCCAGGCGTGCGACACCACGACCGGCTTCCATTGTATTCTTGTTTCAACTTCTCTGAACAGTGCGACACATTGTGTGATAGTTAATAAATATCACACGTCTATGGGAAGACTACCAGGATTTTTATTTTTTAAAAAAAATTTATTTAGGGCTGGAGAGATGGCTCAGCGGTTAAGGCACTTGCCTCCAGTGCCTAAGGCCCCTGGTTCAATTCCCAGGACCCACATAAGCCAGACCCACAAGTGGCCCTGGTTCTCTCTCTCTCTCTCTCTCTCTCTCTCTCTCTCTCTCTCTCTCTCTCTCTCTCTCTCTCTCTGTAGCTCTCTGCTTGAAAAATGAATAAAATATTTTTTAAAAATTATTTATTCATTTTCAAACAGAGAGAGAAAGAGAGAGAGAACCAGGGCCACCATCTTGTGGGTCTGGCCTACGTGGGTCCTGGGGAATTGAACCCAGGGCCTCAGGCACTGGAGGCAAGTGCCTTCACCGCTGAGCCAACTCTCCAGCCCTACCAGGATTTTGTAAAGGTAAACTTTATTTTATTTTTTGAATTTTCCCCTATTATCCATATATTAGAAACATTGAGTAAGTAATGAGTTGGTGTCCCCAGCTCCCCGATTTCCCTCGTCCCTGTCCCCCAATCAGCTGGATATCCTCCTCCGTGGGCAGTCGGGATCAGACTGGGGTAGGAGGTTATGGATGGCCCAGGAGTTCCACCTCCTCTGTATGTTGTTACCGAGGGGAGTGATGTCTCTGGCAGTTAGTTCTCCCTACAGACAGGACTCGGAAGCCGGCTTCTTGCAAGCTCTGAGCGGCCTTTGAAACCAGCGAGAAGGAGGCCTCCGAGATTCCTAGAGGTGCCGCCCGGGCTCCCGGCTAGCTAGGCGAGTTCTTGGAAACCACCGAGAAGTAGGCCTCCGAGATTCCTAGAGCGGCCGGCCCGGGAGCCCAGGGAGCCGGAAGCACTTCGTGTCCGCTCCTGGTTCTGGCGCGGCCGGCAGGAGCTGGGGGCCGTGGAGCCGGGAGCGGTGCGCGGTGAGCGGGCGGGGTGGGTGCCGCTTGCCGGCGGGGCTCCGGGGCGGAGGCCCACGGGATCCGGTGGAGCCGAGCTCGGGAAGCCGCGAGCGTGTGGGGCTCCCGCCAGGGCGCAGGCGCGGAGCTCGCCCGCGTCGAGTTGCCGCCGAGAGAGGGATGCGGTCGTCCCGGCGGGCGCGGGGAGGGGCCCTGAGAGGAACGCCCCGTCCCAGAGCGCGGCCCCGTCGGCTCGGCCGAGGCGCGGTTAGCGGGTGTGGAAGCCGCTTGAGGGCACGTGTCAGACTCTCCAGTCAGAGCTTTGTTCTAGAGAAACGCAGCAACAGGACAAACGCGGTTTGCGCCGAAAAGACCTCATCTTCTTTGTGAGAGAGCCAGGCTCTCCAGATGCACCTGGCTTTGCGCGGGCGTCGCGGAATTGAACCCCGGGCTGGCAAGTGTTGGCCACCACATCCGCCATGAAAAAAAGACTCGTTAGTATGAGTTCCTGAAATAACTCCATTTGCTAGAAGAATAGTTTCTAGGTGGCGTGTGGCTCAGGAAGCTTAGAACATGGTTCCAGAACGAGGCGTGCGCGGGAATCTGCGCGGGAACTGTTGAGGGCGCCGCTCCGAGGTCGAGCACTTGCTGCTGAAAACTTGCACATGGGATCAAAGTACGGTTTTGAGACTTAGAGACGGTGTCCACCTAGAAGAGGGACCCAGACTGGAAAGTGGTTTCTCCGCATGTGTGTTTATGACTTTTCGTATAGGACACATTTAACTTACACATTTCTGAGCCAGGCGTGGTCCATGCCTCTAATCCCAGCGCTCCGGAGGAGGAGGTAGGAGGGTCGCCGTGAGTTCGAGGCCACCCTGAGACTACATAGTGAATAGAGCGAGACCTTACCTTGAAAAAACAAAAAACAAAACCACCACCACCACCATCACCACCCTGGGGCTGGAAAGATGGCTCAGTGGTCAAGGTGTTGCCAGCAAAGCCTGATGGCCTGTGTTCAGTTCCCCACTCCCCACTTAAAGCCAGATGAACAAAGTGGCCCATGTATCTGGAGTTCACACGTGCTCTCTCTCTCCTTGCAGATAAAAATATTCTTCACGAGCCTCTTGTGCGTGCTCTCCTCTCTTCAACATTCCCCTCTGTACCCGGTTCTAGCAAATACCAATTCATTGAGAATCTGATAGAGTGACAAAAGATTCTCCCCATCCCCCCAAAAAACTACCCTGACAACAATTATGAAGACAAGTATTTCAAGTCAAATCATAGTTGTTAGTAGGTTGGATTACAGGAAACTTCTACAACATACTTTTTTTTATTAAATATTTTATTTATTCATTTTCAAGCAGAGAAATACACAGGGGGAGAGAGAGAGAGAGAGAGAGAGAGAGCACACCAGGGCCACCACCTTGTGGGTCTGGCTTATGTGGGTCCTGGGGAATTGAACCCCGGGGCCTTAGGCACTGGAGGCAAGTGCCTTACCCGCTGAGCCATCTCTCCAGCCCTACAACATACTTTTTTAAAAGGTAGACCACAATGATTTTTTCCTTAATCTTTCTATATTCTTAAACTTTTACAATTAAAATGGTTATTTTTAAAAATATATTTTTATTTTCGGACAGAGAAAGAATGGGTGCCAGGGCTTCTTGCCACTGCAGATGAACTCCAGATACATGTGCCAGTTTGTGCATCTGGAAGCATGTGGGGAACTGAACGCGACTGTCAGGCTTTGCAAACAAGCGCCTTTAACTGCTGAGTCATCTCTCCGCCCTAAAATGTTTATTTACTTTACATCCAAAATTATGTTTTGTATAGCCAATTGCCATTAATCCCTCCCAAAGTGTGAGGGAGAAATGGAGTATTCTTGTGTTAAAGTGGCCCAAATGACATCCAGTCAATAGTCATATTTGGAGTTAAAGGTGTTTTTTTAATTCGCAGTGGACAATACACGTCTTGGTCCTGAGAAGAAACTTCAAGAAGCTTTGTGACATAAAGCTTAGATGGAGCTTGGCTGCTGTTGGCAGCTCCCAGCTCTCCAAGTACCCCCGCCGAGCAGAGATGGCTACTGACTGGAGAGAGGCCGCGGCCCATCGGGGCCTGGCGAAGGTGAAGAAGGAAGAAGATGAAGACGAAGGTTTCCTGAGCCAGGCATCCAGCCAGCAAGTCCGTTCTGAGAACCCAGGGGAGTGTCCTCATGCAGGCCTTGACGTATCAGAAAAGGAGGAAAAGGTAAATGATTTCCTGGGAGGGAGGAGGGAACTGCAGGCTTCAGGTCATTTCAGAGGGGACTCTGCATCCAAACCCGGGCCTCTGACCTTTGCTTACTCCTTTGTCGTATAATGACAATAGTTCCTTCTCAGTTTCCGCAGCTCCTTCCCCCACTCTCTCCCCCTCGGGTAAGGTCTCACTCTAGCTCAGGCTGACCTGCACTCACTGTGTAGTCCTAGGCTGGCCTCAGACTCATGGCAGTCCTCTTCTGCCTCTCAAGTGCTAGGAGTAATGGTGTGCGCCACCACACCAGGCCTCACTCGGCACTTTCTATAAACCAGAGATTCCCCACGGAACCTGAGGCTGTTCATAAGGTCATGATGTCTGCTCTATACTGTCCTTCCTAAACCAGAGTCTGAGGTGTGACCTAGGTTTCTGTAGTTTTTAGAATCACAGGAGGCTAGTTAAAATTCAAGGTCTTAGCCAGTGTCTCTTCACCTGGGCTCTTGCAAAAGTGCTAATTTTGGTTCAGGAGGTCTGGGATACGCCTCAGATTCTGCATCTCTCACAGGCTGTCAGATGTGCAGGTGCTGCTGATCTGTAGCTCCCTTCCTGAGTCATAAGGCTATACTGCTCTGCTCTTACCTTGATGTTTCTTTCCTTATCCCTTCCCTTCTCTCTCACTCCTCCCTTCCTTTCCTTCCTTCTGAGTCAGCATCCTTGAATCCATGCTAATCCTTCCTCCACTTGCAGGTGTGGGGATTATAGGTATGCATCCCCATGCCCAGTTTCCCTGAGTGCTTTCTAACCCTGACCATTATTGGCCAGGTGGAGGCAAAGGCTCCTCCAGAGCCTTTCTGGTTTTTTTGTTTTTTTTTTTTTAATATTTTATTTATTCATTTTCAAGCAGAGAGATAGAGAGAGAGAGAGAGAGAGAGAGAGAGAGAGAGAGAGAGAGAGAGCGCAAGTGCACCAGGGCCGCCACCTTGTGGGTCTGGTTTACATGGGTCCTGGGGAATTGAACCCGGGGCCTTAGGCACTGGAGGCAAGTGCCTTACCCGCTGAGCCATCTCTCCAGCCCTCCAGAGCCTTTCTGTAAGAGTGATCAGAACCAATCTTGTGGGATCTTTACAGCCCAGAAAGTCTGCTGAAAGATCTCCATGTGCGCTGTACTTTCTTCAAAATATTTATTTATTTATTTGCAAGCAGAGAGGAAGAGAGATGGACAAAGAGAAGGGACTTCACGAGCTCCGGATATACATGCCACACTGTGCATCTGGCTTTATGTGGGTTTTGGGCCACCAGGCTTTGTAAGCAAGCACCTTTCACTGCTGATCTGTCTCCCCAGCCCCTCTACTTTTTCACTTATTCTTTTGAGAAAGGGTTCCAGGTAGCCCATGATGGCCTCAAATCTGCTATTTGGTTGAGGATAACCTTGAATTTCTGATCCTTCTGCCTCTTTGTTTTTTTCAAAGTATGGTGTCACTCTAGCCTAGGCTGACCTAGAACTCACTCCGTAGCCCAGGCTGACCTTGAACTTCTGGTGATTCTCCTCTTTCAGCCTCCTATGTGCTGGGATTAAATGTGTGTGCCACCATGCCCAGCTTGCCTCTACCTTTTGAATGCTGGGATTATATGTATGTACAACCTTGCCCAGTTTAAGCAGTACTAAGAGTTGAACCCAGGGCTTCATGCATGCTAGGCAAGCACTCTCAACAGCTGAGCTACATCCTGAGCCCATGCTCTCTGCTCTGGTCATGTCCTCACTGGCAGGTAAAGTCTGAATGCTGGAGAGAGCACTGGGTTGAATCAACATGGCAGCCTTGCTTCTCTGTCCAACTCACTTAAGAGATGGGGGAAAACACTTATCTCCCCCAACCCCCATCATGTTTTGTGGCCTCCAGAAAGAGACACATTCTTGTCCTCTTACCACCCCCACCCTGAGTCCCTAAGTTCCCTGTCCCACTTTTCTCTTGGGTCAGAACATGGTCTGGGACACGGCGGTAGTCCTAAAAGCAGCGCCGGAGGCTCCTGCCACTGCACCCCTCGGCACCTACGCATTACCTGGGACTCTGGCCAAGGGCAAGATCCTGGAGCCTCATGGGAACCCAACTGCTCTAGGTAAGGCTCACCACCCTCATTCAGCATCTGGCCATGGGTTTCTCAGCCTTTCACAAGCGGGTGGGTTGAACCACAGAGTGTGGTGTTGAAAGTGTCGGGGAAAACTGAATAGTGTTACTGAGAGCTGCCTGTGTGGATGTCACAGGCAGTGGCTTATTTTGCACAGTTTTAAGGACAGACAAATGGAAGTAAATTTCAAATTTGCACTACTTTATTTTTATTACTTATTTTTACTTTTTTTGAGCAGGGTCTCATTCCAGCCCAGAAACTCAGTCCGTAGCCCAGGCTGGCCTTGAATTTGTGGTCATCCTACACCTCAGTCTCCCAAGTGCTTCACCATGCTTGGCTGCAAATTGACTTTTTTTCCCTTGTTTTTTTGACGTAGGGTCTCGCTCTAGCCCAGGCTGACCTGGAATTCACCATGTAGTCTCACACTGGCTCAACCTCACAAAAGGTGTGCACCATCAAACCTGGCCCAAGTTTACCTTTTAATTCTGCTTATTCTCAGCAAACTTCATTTATTGGTGCACTCTTGTAAACGTGTCTTCATACACTTAATGGTTGCCATGGTTTGCAAGAGGAGACACCATGGCTGGGTTCAGCTTTTACACACCTTTGTGCAAATTCTGGAGTTTGGAGGCCTGCGTGTAGTTATGCCTACCTCTGATATTCTGACCTTGAGTGAGTTCTCTCTCTATTTGGACCTCTGCTTACTCATCTGGAAGCTGTGTGCATTCATTCCACAAAGATTTTTTGAATAGACATGTTGCCACACATGGAAAATTCACACTGCCCTCCTATCTCGTGTGACTGGTTGCAGCCATGATGAAAGCATTCTAAAAGATGCTGCCTAAGGGCTTGGGGAGATGGCTCAGTGGTGTGCTTGCATGAGGCCCCCAGCACCCACGTACAAAGCTGGGTGTGGCCATGCACGCCTGTAATCCCAGCACCGAGGATCACTGGGGCTTGCTTCTCAGCCAGGCTGACTGAAAAATGGTGAACTCCAGGTTCACTGAGACACTTGTTCAAGGAAACAAGTGTTCTCTGGCTCTGCACAGTATGTGCTTGTGCACATCCAAGTCCATGCACTGTAGACATACACACCAAAAAATTACCTTCAGGTTGTGTGAATTAGGTATATGTGAGGCATAAATAAATTTCATATGTAGACTTGGGCCCTATCCCTAAGGTATCTTATTATATCTCTATATCCCAACATCTGGGGCTGGGAGATCACTCAATTGGTCAAATTTGTGAGAACCCGAGTTTGGCTTCCTAACACCCAGTGTGGCAGTGGGTGCCTTTAAACCCCTGTCTCCTAAGTGCAAAGTGGTTGAAGAAGATGCCTAACATTGACCTCTGGACCTACATGCACACACAGACATGTACCTGCACCTGTAGACGTGAACGTGGATGCACCCATGCTCACACAGAAAAGGCAAACCTAAGGAGAAGCTGGTCACAGTTGTTAGGTCTGTCTTGAGGTGAGCAAGAGGAGTGGTCTGCTGCAGTAGGCTAAAGTCTGAGGTAGACTTTCATACAAGTTGGCAGGGACAAGGAAATAAAGATTTATTTTAGCTAAAGGTTTCAGTCAGGGCTGCTTGAGTGGACATCATGACATGGGAGCGTATGGAGGAAGAAGCTGTTCATCTTATGGCAGACACGACGAGACCAGGGATACAAAGTTCCCCGAACATTCAGCCCATGAGCCCGAGGGGGACATCCCACACTCAAACCCTAACTGATTATGTGGGGGCAGGTAGAAACGTCGAGATGCTCGTGGGTCGGCATTCTAAACCAGGCATGGGTGTGAGCAGGAGCCACAGTTGGTTCGAGAGATCCTTCTTTTGGTGGTCTGCAAAGGTGAAGTCACCTTTTCCTGACCTTGAAGTTCCCACTCGATTCCTTTTCTAGGCCATAGAAAGCTAACATATTGTTTTCCATTTCTCGGTTCAGATGCTGAAACTCAGAACCTGTTACGGATTCCTAAAACTGATGTCTGTGGTGACCCTCAAGGACCTGAGTTAGGAGAAGCCTTTGAGAAAGGAAATGTGTTACAGGATCGGAGAATGAAGGCAAGAAGAGATTCCAGACAGGTGACTGTGAGAAACTGTTCATTATCTGCCAGCTGCCAGGAAGAGACAGACAAGACTTGTAAGAAATCTGGGGGGAAGTACAGGCTCGACTCCGGCCCTGTTAAAAATCAGAAAGTGCAGCCAGGGCAAAAGCCTTTTATATGCAGCGAGTGTGGAAAAGGGTTTAGTCAGAGTGCAAACCTTGTTGTGCACCAGCGGATCCACACTGGGGAGAAGCCCTTTGAGTGTCACGAGTGTGGAAAGGCCTTCATTCAGAGTGCAAACCTTGTTGTGCATCAGAGAATCCACACCGGACAAAAACCCTATGTTTGTGCCAAGTGTGGGAAAGCCTTCACTCAGAGTTCGAATCTGACTGTACATCAAAAAATCCACTCCTTAGAAAAAAGCTTCAAGTGTGGTGAGTGCGAGAAGGCCTTCAGTTACTCCTCCCAGCTCGCGCGGCACCAGAGGGTCCACATCACTGAAAAGTGCTACGAGTGTGACGAGTGCGGCAAGACGTTTACTCGGAGCTCCAACCTCATCGTGCACCAGAGGATCCACACCGGCGAGAAGCCCTTCGCCTGCGGCGACTGTGGCAAGGCCTTTACCCAGAGTGCGAATCTCATCGTGCACCAGCGCAGCCACACTGGGGAGAAGCCCTACGAATGTAGAGAGTGTGGGAAGGCCTTCAGTTGCTTTTCTCACCTGATTGTGCACCAGAGAATCCACACGGCAGAGAAGCCTTACGACTGCAGCGAGTGTGGAAAGGCCTTCAGCCAGCTCTCTTGCCTCATCGTCCACCAGAGAATCCACAGCGGAGACCTCCCTTACGTGTGCAACGAGTGTGGCAAGGCCTTCACGTGTAGCTCATACCTACTCATTCACCAGAGAATCCATAATGGGGAAAAACCATACACGTGTAGCGAGTGTGGCAAGGCCTTCCGGCAGAGGTCAAGCCTTACTGTGCACCAGCGAACCCACACTGGGGAGAAGCCCTATGAGTGTGCAAAGTGTGGTGCGGCTTTCATCTCTAACTCACACCTCATGCGACACCATCGAACTCATCTCGCTGAATAGCAAGAGAGAGAGAGAGAGAGAGAGAGAGGAGCACAAGCTCCAGCCTTGCTATAGACTTCTCCCCACCCTGCCTTAGATACCTTGGGGCCCTTTCTTCCTCCTTCGAGAACATCCTTTAGTTTCCGGGAAGACAGCACAAGCATTTGAGAGGCTGAGAAAATAAGGACTTTGATTAAGGGCCTAGCAGTCTTATTTCCCAAAGGGAGATGTGGCTTTCTCAGGAATGGGCTTCTTAAGTTACCTGATAACAGGCCTATTGGGGGAAGCTGGGTTTTGCTTTTTTTTACACAGGGAATTGAGCAACAAGCAGGTTGTCTGGTTGAATTCTGAAGCTCTGAGCTTGGATTCTGAATGAAGCAACAACTCACCTCTGAGCATTTATAAGGTTTCCAACCAGAGATAATTTAGAAAGTTAAACAAAAACCCTAATATGCTCCTCCTGAAGTGAAGTAGGAGACAGCTTTCCCCTCGTCTATACTTCTGAACCTTAGTATTGCAGAGCTCTGGGGATCCAGCTATTCCCCGCCTGCTTGGCTAGGTGCTTGAGGACTGATGGGACCTGCACACCAGCTACAGCCATTTGCTCAGATTGACTCTCCCTCTGACCAGTACCACTCTAGATCCCATCACGTTCCTTTGGGTGAGATGCAGCATTCCTCAGCAAGGAGTCCAAGAATAAAGCTTGCCTGAGGACATGTCCGTGGTGTCTCATTGTGCTCAGGCCCAGCGGGTCCCTGTCGTTTCATCTCATGCTCTGGTGGTACTTGGGGAAAATGGCAGAACTCTTCTAGTTTTGACAGGAATAAGAGGGAGGTGTTAGAGTGGGAATCAGGGCCTTTTGCCACTGCAAACGAACTCCAAACACATGCACTACTTTGTGCATTTGGCTTTATGTAAGTACTGGGGAATCAAACCAGGGCCATCAGGCTTTTTGGGTTTTTTTTTTTTTTTTGGAGGTAGGGTCTCGCTCTAGTCCAGGCTGACCTGGAATTCACTCTGTAGTCTCAGGGTGGCCTTGAACTCACAGCGATCCTCCTACCTCTGCCTCCCGAGTGCTGGGATTAAAGGCGTGCATCACCACGCCTAGCCGCATCAGGCTTTTTAAAAGCAAATACCTTTAACCCCGGAACCTTCTCTCCATCCCATATATATATGGGCCAGGCATGGTGGTGCACACCTTTAATACCAGCACTTGGGAGGCCAAGGTAGGAGGATCACTGAGGTCAAGGCCAGCCTGAAGCTACATAATCGTAAATTCATTCCAGGTGAACCTGTGCTAGAACCAGACCCTACCTCAAAAACCATCATATATATGTGTGTGCGCATTAGAGAAAGGTGAGAGAAAGCTTTTAAAATCTTGGGCTGTTGAAAATGGCTCTCACCAGTTAAAAGCACTTGCTTGCAAAGCCAGATGCACAAAGGGTTGCACGTGTCTGGAGTTCAATAGCGGTTAAGGCACTTGCCTGGAAAGCCTAACAGCCTGGTCAATTCCCCAGGACCTCGTCTAGCCAGGTGCACTGGGTGCCTGCATGCTTCTGGAGTTTGTTGTGGTTGGAGGCCCCAGCACACCCATTCTCTCTATCACTGTGCAAAGAAATCGTTTTTAAAGTAAAACTTGATACAAACACAAGATATGCTGCTTGCTGTTGAGGTCCTTTTGTGTGAGTCCAGTGTCGATTTTAATTACCATAGCACAGTCCCCACACACTGGGGAATACTGGGTTACATGACCAGACGTTTGGGAGCACTTTGGATGTGGTGTGGTTCCTCATTCAGATCGGTACCCAGCCTTCTGCCACCCTTCATGCCTCCCCAGCTGGCCCTAGGTATGTGTTCTAGGCCACAGTGATCATGTCAAAGCAAGACGCTGGGCTTGGCGGGAAACTCTCTTCCACGGCAGCACCAGGCCCCCCCCCAGGGGGGGGCTGCCGGAAGTGGAGGGCTTCTGGCCCGGGGAAAGGCTGATATCCGCTGCCCCCGCCCATCTTGCACTGAGCTGAGTGGTGGGTCTGTACTCTGGCAGGCCTGAGCCCCGCCTGGGTTCTGGAAAGTTCTGAGCGGTGCAGGGGCTTTGGTCTGGGGGTCCAACCTCGTTTTCTTCAGACTGAGTCCAAGAAAATACTCGTGCAGCTACTTTTTAATATTTATTCATTTTCAGAGAGAGAGAGAAAGGGAGCACCAGAGCCACCACCCTGTGGGTCTGGCTTATGTGGGTCCTGGGGAATTGAACCTGGGGCCTTAAGCACTGGAGGCAAGTGCCTTAACCGCTGAGGCATCTCTCCAGCCCTCGTGCGGCTACCTTTTGAGTTTGGGGGATTGCAGGCCTGCTTGAGGACACCTGGGTGTTAATAAATATCGGGCAAAACAAGCATAATTTCCAAGACCATATTAGCTTCCCTTTCCACAGAATTCCACTGTATCCCTTATTTCCTCGTTTGTCCCTTCCATCTTTGAAATTGCCCATTTGATGTCTTTGTTGGTTATATGATCCGAGCTCCGTAGGGTGTTACACTCAAGCCCTCTCCTACAAAAGAGGTCCAAGCGGGATTACAAATTTGCGACCCCGTTTTTATTTGGTTTTAGGGATCGAATGCAGTTTCTCACGCTTAGGAGGCAAGCAGTGGAACAATCGCCCTATTTCAGCAATGCCCAGGATTCATTTTCCTTCCCCCTGCCCTCGCCTTCCCTACCTTCTTTCTTTTTCCCCTTCCTTCCTTTCTGTTGGTTTTTCAAAGTAGGGTCTCACTCCAGTCCTTGAACTCACAGCAATCCTTCTACCTCTAGCTCCTACCTTAGCCTCCCAAGTGCTGGGATTAAAAGTATGTGCCACCACATACCCTATAAATTTTATTTATTTGCAACCATAGACAGGGAAGGGAGAGAAGAGGGGAGGAGAGGAAACAGAGTGTGGGTATGCCAGGGACTCAGGCTGCTGCAAATGAATTCCAGATACATGCACCACCTTGTGCATCTGGTCTTAATTGGGTACTGGGGAATCAGGCTTTGCAGACAAGTGCCTTAGCCGCAGAACCATCTCTCCAGACCTCCTTTTCTGTGTGTGTCATGTGCCTTGTGCTGTGTGCTCACTTGTGCTGAGTACATGCACCTGTGGTGCCCAGAGGGGAATACTGAGTATTCCCCCTTCATCAATCTTTGCCCATTCTTACATGAACTAGAGACTTACTGACCCTGAACTTGCCAAGTTTTTGTGAATCTTGGCATTCCCTGGTCTGTTGCTCACAGGACAGGGTTACAGATATGTGTGGCTCTGTTCAGCTGCTTGTGGATTTTGAGTTTTGAACTCAAGTGGTCTCTCAGCCTCAGGATTTCATGCTTGCACAGGGAGTGATCCTTGCTGGTCAGCCATCTCTCCTGCCCCGGATTTTCTTAAAACCTTTAAGATTACATAAATGTTTTTACTTTTAAACTTCAGCTACTAGTCTCTGATTTATTGAGCTTCGTCTAAAGAAAATCTCATTGATAAATCACTGAGAAGAAAGAACAGTCAGTTTACCTATAGCTTATCAAGTAGAGAAAGTTTCACTGTCCAGGCTCCTTGACATGTGGTAGTAGTTGACTGAGACATGATGCATTAGCCTTGCCGTGAGGCAAGTCTAATGAAGTCGCTGATTATATGCACTGACTATTCATGTATTTTACTATCTTGTGGACAGTTTAATGTTTTAAGGATTTTAAAGTTTCCATCCAATTAACCTTTGTCATGACCAAGGAAAAAGTGCTCATCCTGATGACATTCTCTATCCTCATGACGAATATCTGTTCCGTCTCTCAAAGCTGTGAGCTACTTGCCATGGTGGCTTTGTATTGATCCTTACACATGGCAGTCAGTGAGACTCCTGAACGTTAGAGTCACATAACTGCAGGACCTCTGATCTGTCCACTGGTTTAGGTTGGCAGAGCAAGTCTGCCCCAAGTATATCGCAAGGGATAATAGTATCAGGATGTCAAGAGGATGAATGCCAGGATTCTATATTTGAAAAAATATATACACTTGAAGGAATGAAGGAAAACTCCCATCAAGGTTGTGGATTTGGGGGAATAACTCTCATCCACAAGGAAGCATCCCCTGAAAATAGTCCAGAAATATAAGTTTGAGAAAAGCCTGCTTTTGACTTCGGGTCTTGTTACACATCTTAGGGTTTCTAAGTAATAAGTACCATCCACACCACTGAAATTTCAGACCCAAGTCAATCTTCACACAATGTTGAAAAACCTTCATAGAGCACAGCCCTCACACAACATCACCCAACATCAGAGAACTCATGCTGGAGGGAAACCCTATTCATGTCAGGAAGGTGGGAAAGCTTTTTAAGTTGTAGCTCATTCTGTGTTCAACATCTATGAATTCCCAGTGGAGTGCAAGCATGTGCGTGTGAGCACCGTGGAAAATGTTCCCATCAGTCATTTCTTACCATCACAGAACCCACTCTGGAGAGAAACCTAAGTGTCATGAATGGAAAATCGTTCCACAGTCTACTGAACACCAGTGAATTCACACTAGAGACAAACCTTAAGGTGTATGCACACCTTAGTGAGCATTACAGGATTCACACTGGTGAGAAGCCATATGAGTGCACTGAACAAGGAAGAGGCTTCAGACATAGTAGGTGTGGAAAGGCATTCAGTCAGAATACACATCTTACTCATCATCAGAGAATTCACACTGGTGAGAAGCCTTATTTTTGTAAAGAATGTGGCTCTTTTTTGTAAACACTCAAATCTTACACAACACCATAGAATTCACACTGGGGAAAAACATCATAAATGTGATGAATGTGGGAAAACCTTCCAAACAAAGGCTAACCTTTGTCAGCACCACGAATTCATGCTGGAGAGGACCTCATAAAACATCAACCCCTGCAAATGTAAGGAACATGGCAAGGCTTTTACACCTCTCACTAGACAGAAAATTCATCCAGGGGAGAGATCCGACAATGCAATGGATGTGCTAAAGCCTTTACCCAGAATATTTGCCTCATCTGTCATCAGAAAAGTCACAATGGAGAAAAATCCATTAAACGCATTAAATGTAGAAAGGGCTTTAATCAGAAGAACTGCCTCACTCAGCATACGAGAATTCCTACTGGAGAGAAGCTGTAGAAATGCAAAGAATTTGGGAAGGCCTTTGCTCATAGCTCATCCTTACTGAACATCAGACACAGACATCAGAAAGCTCACAGTGGTGAATAATCTTGACAGTTTCTCTAGAGAATGGCTTAGAATCATGTAGTGAGGAGTGTGACATACAGAGAATGAAAAACACAGAGCACACACATCAGGTGGCCATTGTTTAATTCAGGATAAAAAGGAATTTCAGCTTTTCAGATAAAGCGTGTAGGTTACTGCCTCTCCCTTTCCATATGACTTGGACACCTTGGCATAGTATTTTCTAAATTAGCAGTTGTTTCCTTCATTATTCCCCAAACTTCGCACCCTGTGACTGGCTGGTGGCTTGAGATTTTTTTTTTTCTGATCACGCCCCATTTATGGGAAGTGGCACAGGTTCTGTGTCGTGTAGTTATGAGGGGCTTCCATGGGCTTGAGGTTGCTCTAGCCAGGCTCTGACCTGTTTGGGGAGGGCCTCCAATATGGAAATGGCCCTTTAATGAGACAGAAGCAAGCAAAAAAGTCTGAATGCATTCAACAAATAAGGTGATGTCTGGCAAGAATTTGAGTCTGATTTCTGCAGATGAGCCACTGAGGAGGGCTACTGTTATACTGAGGAATGTTTTCCTGACCTTTTTGGTCGGGAGAGACTTTGGCTTTGAATGGGAAAGCAGAAGCGCTCAGGGTGGAGGAAGGCTTGTCACAGAGTTCTGGCTTACTCGGGACAGAAACGGTCTGTTGTAGGTGTGGAATGAGTGGATGAGTGGGAAGCCTGTATGAGTGAGCAAGCCGCAATCCCTCAATTGTGAGATCTGGCGACTGGCTCATAGGGACTGGAGAGAGGAATGTGCTGCTAACAGGGTCTTAATGAGAAGGGCTTTGGAGGAAAAGCGTTAGGGCTGACTGGAGTTTGTAGGCTAACCCTTAAAAAATGTTGACATTGTCAAGGAATCGCTTTAGGAAGAGTTTTAAAGAATATTCTCTTAAAATCTCTGAGAGTCAAAATAGCATTTTGTTACTGTGAGACATATGGCAGTTGTCCCCTTATGTCCAGAAACTGTCATTTTCTTAACTGCCACCTAGAAGATTGAGCAAAGGTTTTGTTTTCTTTTTTTGTTTGTTTGTTTTTTTGAGGTAGGGTCTTGCTGTAGCCCAGGCTGACCTGAAACTTACTATGTAGTCTTTGGGTGGCCTCGAACTCACAGTGATCCTCCTACCTCTGCCTCCCGAGTGCTGAGACTAAAAGCATGTGCCACCATGCCTGGCTGAGAAAAGGTTTTGACTGGTATTTGAAAGTTTCTAAACATAGTTTTAAAATATGGCTATTAAAAAACATCCAAAAATATGTTGATTTTGAAGTGTTTATTTGGAACCTATACCTCCTGAGTACTGGGATTAAAGGGATGTGATTGAGTTTGCAACTTGAGTCTCCATCAGCCTGCTGGAGGGTGTGCCACTGGGGTGGACCTGAAGTCCAGCCCTAAGATGTTTTCAGAGCCATTTAGGAGCTCTGGCTGTTGGTTTTTGCTAGCTGGTTATGATCTATGGAAGTGAGCCAGCTTCTTCCGTCATTGATGGGACTCCCCTGGATACTCTTAAGCCTGAAGTGCACCCTTTCCTCCCATAAGCTGCTTCTGGTCTGATGTTTGTCCAGCAATGTGAAGGTAACTGAAACACTAGGTTACAGAATAAGACCTTGTCTCAGAAAAACAGAACTGGAAAAACCAAAACAAACAGTCAAGGAAAGATAAGGTTCATGGCTTGCTGAGACAAACAGGTAATGTCACAGTTGGATCTTGGGCTTCCATTGCACTCTAAGCTCTGTCCCGGGCTACACAGCACCAGATAAACAGAGGCACTTTTATGTCACTACATCTTTTAGTTACAAAGAGACAAGCTGATTTTAAAAATAAGGATTTATTTTCTCAATGTCAGTAATGTACAATTATTGAAATACGTTTATAAAATTTGGGTTGGGTGTGGCTTAGCTGGTAAAGTGCTTGCTCAGCAGGTATGAAGCCCTGCTTTCAATCCTCAGCACTGATAAACTGGGCATGGTCAAGTAAGCCTGTAGTCCTAGCACTTGGGAGGTCGAGGCAGGAGGACCACAAGTTCAAGGCCATCTTTGACTCAACTCAGTTCTAGGCCAGCCTGGAATACAGGAGACTATGATTCAGAATCAATAAAATTATAATTGTCTCCTGAGTGCTGAGATTACCGGAATGAGCCACCAAGCCTGTCTGGGGAATATCTTTGGGCATATTATCACCCCCCAAAGTGTAATTTCTGCTAATGAGCAAGACATATTAGAGGCTATGTTATTATGGGAAAAAAATCTCTAGATTTTTGAAATATACTGGTCTGGAAAAAATACAAGGTAAAAGCATGACAGTATATGTAATACAATCACAATTTTGTTTAAAAATATTATTTACATATATGCATATATATTTCCACACGTGTGGGCCACAACAAAATGTTAACAGTAGTTCTAGAGTGTGCATTTCTAGATAGAGGGGTAGTGATGGATAGAAAGATTTTATTTCATTAATTTCTAATTTTTTTTCTAAATTTTCTATAAGGAACTTGTAGTATAACAAAAAGATGTTACTTTAAAAAAATATGTTAGTTTAAAAAAATACCACCTGGTATGGTGGCACACACCTTTAATCCCAGTACTAAGGAGGTATAGGTAGGAGGCCAGCTTAGGACTTCAGGGTGAGTTCCAGGTCAGTCTGGGCTAGAGCAAGACCTCATCTCCATAAAACAAAAAAAAGAACCAAAACTAAACCCCTCACTGCTTTCAAAGGAAACTAGGCCCTAAGCTTACACTTACTCATTTTCCTCTCCATCATCAAAAGAAAGCAGGCTGCTGTTTCTGATTTGTTTCTGTGAGTTCTTTTTCACTGAGTCCTGCTTAATGGCTCCATCTTCATTTTTCTTCTTTTTTGAGCTTGCTGTTAAGCCTGAATACTTCTCCTCTGAGGAGCGCTTGGCTGGCTTTCGGTACATGATTCTTCCATCAGCTGCAGGTGGTTCCTCATCTGCAACAACAGCAACAACAAAGTTGAACTTTCTTTCGTTTTTCCATTATCAGAGAGCCAAATGGTTAAAAAAAAAAAAATCTGTTAAAGTACAGATGACCTTGAGTGAATTCAGCCTGTTTCTACTTATATACATACCAAACAACACACTCAGTCCTCAGTACTCTCTGAAGTGCTGCTCCATGGTACTGGTAATCTTCAGTTGGTTTGTCAGGTTGTCCGTGGAGGTGGGGGATGGTTTGGAAGGCCTGGAACCCAGGGCATCACATGTGCTAGGCAAGTGCTCTACTACTGAACTGCACTTCCAGCACATCAGACTATGTTTTTCAGAACTTATTAAAAAGTGTCTGAGCCAGGCGTGGTGGCACACGACTTTAATCCCAGCACTTGGGAGGCAGAGGTAGGAGGACACCATGAGTTCAAGGTCAGCCTGAGACTACAGAGTGAGTTCCAGGTCAGCCTTGGCTAAAGTGAGACCCTACCTCTGGGGAGGGGGGAGGTGGTGCTAGGAAGGGGTAAAGTGCTTGGAACCACAATATTTTCCAAAAACAATGTAACAGATGTTTAGGAGTCATAAAGGCACTGCATATAATGTACTTCAGGCACTAATTACACATACCTTTGTTGAATGGTTGACTCTTTTTTTAAAAAATAGGATGCTTTTATTTACACTTGCACTTAATCCCCTAAGCAATGTAATAAGGTAGGTACACTTATTACTTCCATTTTACAGATGATGAATTTGAAGCTCAGAACTAAATCAGTCAGGGTTACAGATCTGGTATCAAAGCCAAGACATGAAATAAGGACCTTCAAATAAGATTTGAATCTCTCCTTCAAGCAAGCCATCCTATTGCATTAAGTAATTTTCTATTTCAGGCAGGCTCTTAGAAAACCCAGATTACTTTCAGACATACCGGCTTTTGCAGCCTTTATTTCCGCTTTAATTTTCATAACTTCATCGGCTGTCAGGTCTCCCTTCTTTAAAACTACCACTTGAGGCTGTTCATCTTCTTTGTCACTGTGATTACCATCTTCATCTGGAAGCTGAGGCTGGATTCTCTGAGCAAAACATAAATATAGTATGTAGGTTGCTAACCTTGAACTAAACAACCACTACTCTTATGAGCAACTGTAATTATTAAGTGGGAAGGAAAACCATCAATGAAATGTGATAGGAAATGAATTTTTAATTAACTCCAAAAAGCCTAACTTCATCGCATCAGAGAACAGGTACTCCTTGCCAGTCACTCTGGGGAACTGTCCAGGAGGATTCATTTCCAGCCTGCTCAGGGGAGAGTAAAGTTATACCTATTCTCTTTCTGCCTATCACTACTACTCATATCTTTTCATGTTAGTAAAAAATGCCTGGAGAGATGTCTCAGCGGTTAAGGTGCCTACCAGCAAAGCCTAACAACCTGCGTTTGATTCCCCAGTACCCAAGTAAAGCCAGAGGAATAAAGTGGCACACGCACCCGGAGTTTGCTTCCAGTGCTAGAGGTCCTGACATGCTCATTCTCTCTTTTCTGTCTCCTGTCTCTCTGCTTACAAATCAATCAATAAATATTTGGGCTGGAGAGATGGCTCAGGGGTTAAAGCACTTGCCTGCAAAGCCTAACGACTCAAGTTCGAGTCTCCTGTACCCACTTAAAGCCTGATGCACAACGTGGCCCATGCATCTGGAGTTCCTTTCCAGCAGCTAGAGGAACTCTCTCTGCTTGTAAATTAATTTTAAAAAATAAGCAGTAAGGGGCTGGAGAGATGGCTCAGCGGTTAAGGCACTTGCCTCCAGTGCCTAAAGTCCCGGGTTCAATTCCCCAGTACCCACATATGCCAGACCCACAAGGTGGTGGCCCTGGTGCGCTCTCTCTCTCTCTCTCTCTCTCTCTCTCTCTCTCTCTCTCTCTGTATCTCTATGCTTGAAAATGAATAAATAAAATATTTAAAAAAAAATAAGCAGTAAGTAAAAGGTATTCTGTCTCTTACCTCTACTCATATCTTAGCCTATCTGCTTCATTTAATAGATATATTATCAGTTGTTTTCCAAGGATATACAAATATATGAAACACTTTATACAATAACAGTACTGTGCATTCTATTTATTTAAATTATGAATCAAACCCAGGTTGTTGAGATTTTCAAGCAAGTGCCTTTAACCACTGAGCCATCTCTCCAGCCCCTAATTCAGATTTTCAAAAAAAAAATGCCAGGTCCAGTTCCCCAGTACCCACATAACGCCAGATGCACAGTGGCAAGAGCCCATAGTGTGCCCATGCTTTCTCTCAAATAAATAAAAATATTTAATGTTTTTTAAAAGGCAAGACACTATAACTCCCCCCCCCACAATGTTTTTATTCAAATAGTATTTGGAGCCAGGCATGGTGGCACATGCCTTTAATCCCAGCACTCAGGAGGCAGAGGTAGAAGGATCACTATGAGTTCAAGGCCACCCTGAGACTACATAGTGAATTCCATCCAGGTCAGCATGAGCTACAAGACCCTTCCTCAAAAAAAAAAAAAAAACCTTCTTTGGGACTGGGACTAGGGGGATGGCTCAGTGTAAAGCAAGCAGGAGGACTGGAGTTCAGATCCCCAGCACCACCATAAATGCTGATTAGGTGTAACAGCCCACCCATAATCCCAGCACTTGGGAGGCCAAGATAGAAAATCCACAGGCCACGTTGGCTTGCCAGATGAGCTGAACTGGTGAACTGTGGGTTCTAGTGAGAGACCTTTACTCAGTAAACAAAGCAGATGAAGACCCCTGGCATCAACCTCCAGCCTCCACAAACACGTGCATGAATATGCACACACATGCAAAAACACCTTTGCACAATACTTTGAGGTACATATAGAATTATCTCCTTTTTTTAAACCACTGCAACTATTTGTGTATATAATCAGCTCATTATCTGAACAATACCCTGGCAATAAAAATGTTGTTTCCAAGCTGGGCTTGGTGGTGCATGTCTTTAATCCCAGCACCCTGAATGCAGAGGTAGGAATATCGCCATGAGTTTGAGGCCATCCTGAGACTACATAGTGAATTCCAGGTCAGCCTGGGCTAGAGTGAGACCCTATCTCAAAAAACAAAAACCTTGTATATATTTTTGCTTATTTTCTTGAAACACATATAATTTCTGGAAGTGGAACTGTTGGGCTAAAAGATCTGCATATCAAAATGTCTTCACATATAATATTCAAAAAGCTCATTATTCTATTCCTCACTGAACCGGTTTCCTAAGCAAGGCAATAAAGCTGTGCATACTCAGCCTACTACCACAGTTGCATCCCATACTATATTCATGGCCAAGTAAGTTTTCTAACTCGGAGATCCATGACCATGTCCACTCCTTGGCCTTTCTTGACTCACTAAATCCTGTGTCTACACAGCTCCACTGCTAGGCAGGCACCCTTTAAGACTTTAGAGTTAGAGTATCTAGAAATGCCTCTGGAGCTAACCTCGCCTCTTCTGTAAGTGTGCATAGCTCCTAAGTAGCAAATACCTCATTGTGTCTTCATGAGGCAAGCTCCCTTGAGAAAGGTACTGTGTTTTATCTCTATCTAGAGGCATAGAGTCTGGAAAACAGCAGGGATTTTATTTCTAAAGGCTTTCAGATTCCAGTCTTTACTAAGTCATTTGATTAAGTGGCCTCAATTCCAGGAAAGGGGACTAAGGGTTAAAGAGTCGCTGGACAAACTCGGTGAAAATAAATTCCTGTAGACCAGACCAGGGCTATAACGTGAGTAAGAGGCATGTTTAAATGTCTCATATACGGACCCGGGCCCAATGCTTTTTCCTTCCTTAGGGCCCTCAGTGGGGCCATGAGAAAAACAAAAGGCCTTCTCTCCCATTCTCCACCTTCCTTCCAAAGATAAACTCTGCAGGCAGAGAAAACCAGAAGCTCCAGCTCACCCCCTCCCCGCGTCCCCGGCCTTGAAGAGCCCCCAGCTCCCCACACTTGGGGGCTGCTCACCTGCTCAGCCCTCCCGCCGCCCTGGCCTTTGAGACCCCCAGGCCCCCGAGTGTGAATGAATGGCGATCCTCCTCCGCCTAGGGAATAAATCGGCGCTGCTCTGGCCGACCCCGTTTTCCGGCAGGGACGACGCCATCCCGCCTCTGGTTCACAGGACGTGAGATTCCCGAGTCAGAGGACGGGACAGCTTGCTAACGACTCACGAGCAGCCCTTCGCCGCCGTCTCTCCCCCGCCTCCCTCCCTGCCGCCTCCTCGGTCTCGGTCTCTCTCCCCCCGTCTGGAGACCGGGGCTCCCCGGAGCAAGGGGCCGGGGTCCGCGGCCCGCCCGTACCTGGCTTCCGGGTCACCGAGCGGCCGGGCTCACCTTGGTCTCCACCGTGGGCCCCTCCCGGTACCCGACCCGCTCCTTGAAGCGCGACAGGAACGCGGGCTCGGCCGGCCGCACGTACGACACCTGGTTCCGCCGGCTCATCTCGGCCTCCGAGCAGCGGAATCGCCGGAGCTGCTCCGCGGCCGGAGCGCGGCGCGCGCTCGTGACGTCACCGGCCCAGCCCGGGCGCGAGGAGGGCTGGACCGGCGCTTGCTGTGATGTCACCGGCCACGCCTCCGGCGTGACAGACGCGCCAAATTCAAACCCGCCGCCATCTTGGGCGCGATCCCGGCGCGCCGCGGGCGGGACGGACGGACGGGCGGGCGCGGCGGCGCGCGGGTCCGGGACCAGGGCGCCATGGCCCCGGGCTCTAGAGGTAAGCCCCGCTCGACCCCGCCACCGCGTCCCGGCCCCGGGGCGAAGGGCAGGGCGGGCGGGCGGCGGGCGGGCGGCGCGCGGGGACCCTGGCTGCCGCGGCCCCGCCCAGGCCCGGCCCCTCGCCTGCGGGGAGGGTGCTAGGCACCCTCGTACCTACGGGGACCGGAGGGGTGGTTTCATCGTGCTTGTCGGAAAGCTGAGCTTATGGCCAGTCTCAATTCCATTTGTTCTGTATTTTGGGTGTCTGATAATCCAAGTCATGCAGAAAGAAACTGCTGACTTGGGCTGAGGGGCGACCTATATATTCTTAGGTTTTCACCTCCAGACCCCCTCCAGTGCCCCTTCAAGAGAGCCCTGCACCTTTGCTTTTCATAAACATTTCCGTTTCTTTATCGCTCACCCATTTGCTCTCCCTGTTTAGACGCCAGCTCTTACACTGCCCAATCCCTTTAGGAGTTGTCTGTAAGTAAGGCTGGTTGCGAGAGTTCTGAGAATTGACGACATTTGGACTTTTCCACCAGGGTTGTGTTTCTAGCTCTCTGCAGGCTGTCGTTGTCTGATTTAGTGTTGATTGATCTGTAGCCTCTGGATTTCTGCTTTGATCCATCCCTGTCACCGGTGCCCTGGAGCTGGTCGTCAGGCCAGCAGTAAGAGCAGTATGTAATCACCACGAACTCTGCAATTTCTTCTGGAAATCTGCCAGATGTGGTAGAGGTGGCACGTCTCATGGTGGGCAGTTGGCTATCTTCTTATCTTGTTGATGGATCTTGGTTCTCGTCTGTTTTCTCTGTCATCTGTAAAATAAAGCAGATTTTCCAACCAACAGTGGGAGCAGCTTGGGTTAAAGGGGGTACGCAAAGTTATTTGAGAGACTTTTTTTGGTGTGCAGGCCCACTGTTCTCCAGAGAGCAGTTGGGGCTTCTCTCTGAAGTCTGAGTTTCCTGCCCATGGGATTCTGATTTGGTTTCCAGTGCCAGATATGAGTTCTCTCCAGGGTAGAACCAGGTACCAGGGCTCTCCAGCACTCTGAGGGCTAGCCAGGTGGTACCTAGTTTCCCTTTTGGTTCCAGCATGATATTCCAATGTCCTGTGACCACAGCCTGTGGTTTCTTCAGCAATGGGGTCTTGCAGGTAATCAAATGTTTTGGCAATGACCTACATGCTCACTGTGGGTGGCAATCCAATTCTGGGTCTGGGATTTACCAGTCAGAGACCATGGTTTTAAGGTTAGGCTTTTCCACCTTTTGGCGATCCTCCTACCTCTGCTTCCCGAGTGCTGAGATTAAAGGTATGCACTACCGTGCCAGGCTATTTGAGAAATTTTATAATTTAAATGAATAATGTGTATTGTTAGTGTGCAAATAGTGAAAAAACATTTCAGATATTTGCATGTTTCATATATTTGGAAAACAGCTGGTAAGATCCATTAAACAAAGCAGTTAGGCTAAGATATGAGCAGAGGTAGGAGAAAGAATACCTTTTACAGAGAGAGAAATTACAGCTATAAAAGAACTCCAGACGCTTGCACTGCTTTGTGCATTTGACTTCCCATGGATACTGAGAAATTGAGCCTCTTTGGTTAAAAGCAAGTTCCTGAAACCACCGAAGCATCTCCCCAGCCCCATGAGTAGATATCTCTTTGTTTACTGTTTGCTTTTAGGAACATTTCCAGAGGCTTAAAAACATTTTTTTTTTTGGGGGGGGGTTCACCAGTTTTACTGTATTATGGGTCATTGGAGTTCATGCCTCACACAGTCACACCAAAAGTGAATTACTTTTTCTTTTCCTCTGACTTCTTTGTTAACAGAAACATCCTTCTTTCCAGGTTGACATGACATGGGGCTGGGGGAGTGGGATAAGCAGGGAGACCATAGGAATAGCTGGGGGAGGTGGCTCAGTGGGTAAGGTGTTAGCTGTATAGTTCTGAGTACCAGAGTTCCATTCCTCATGCTCCACTTTAAAAAAGAAAGAAAGAAAAGCTGGCAGTTTTTTTTTTTTTTTTTTTTTTTTT